>CAWUFW010021813.1:0-110886 GCA_963921515.1 Calotriton arnoldi | reverse complement strand
AGTACGGAGTTCCTCAGTGGGTCATAGAACACAAATGAAGGTGATGTATGGTGAAAGGTTGGACCGAAATACTATGTGGAGGGGAATTCCTCCTTTCGGAACTAGGGCCCTCACACACCCGGCAAGCTAGGTGTCCATCCCGGTTGCAGCGGAGCGGGGTAGGTCAACCACTGAGCTTCTTCTTTGAGCAGACACAACATTACGTGTGTCTTTTTCCTGCTGAAACTGATGAAGCACGATCTTACAAAGTTGAGGTTGGCTTCTCACCTGCGGATAATACTCCTGTAGAACCACTGTATGGTATGTGAAGTTGCCCACATTACCATTAATTTGTAGATAGTTCTTCACACACGGTCCTGAGGAATCGCCACAGATCATTCGTGACTACCAGGCGAGAAACATGTCGACCACCTAGGAGTAGAGCGCACTTCCGACACATTGTAGCCAGATTGTCGCCTCTCCTATATTCTTTTTTAATCAGGCTAGGGTCCTCCCTGAATAAAGTCATTTAGAGGAATCCCACCCCTGTTTTAATCTGCACACTTCACTTTGACATCTACACATACTAGGCCCCTTACACCCACAGCACCTATACGGCAAGGAACAAAGATCTCCGCCAAAGAGCCCCTTTATGGGTGCCAGTCGGGTATTGCAGCGCCGACCCGACGAGGAGCAGGCCCATATGATGAAGCATGACACCTAGCTTGCCGGGTGTGTGAGGGCCCTAGTTCCGAAAGGAGGAATTCCCCTCCACATAGTATTTCGGTCCAACCTTTCACCATACATCACCTTCATTTGTGTTCTATGACCCACTGAGGAACTCCGTACTCTAACTTTCACAGTATATCAGGGCATGTACGTGTGGACCTCCCCAAAAGCCCATTGTTCCCCCTCTTTGTTTAAAGACCTGGACTATACACATTTTTGACATTAGAGCTATACCCATATTCTGTCCTACCCCTTTCTCTTTTCAGAGACGCTCCTCCTTTCCATCAACCTGGCGGCACTGAAAAATTTAGGCCGCTAGTGATACTTTATTTAAACTCACCTTGGTCCTGAAGAAGCGCTTTTGGATCTCCTCCAGAGGCCACAGATAGCGCGGAAGATGTCGACCACTAGAGACACCCACTAAGGACTCATATCTAGCTACTGAGGGACATAATATCCCACTAGCAGCAGCACTACACTTTTACTAATGACAGAGGGACCACTTTAATAAATAATAGCCACTCTCCCTCCAGTCATTTTTTTTTGTTTGTTCAAATCTCTTTTATTGATTTTATACACAACCAAAAAATCACCATAGAAGGCGCCACACTGTAAGCAACATTTGGAAGCACATTCGTCAATGAACCATAAAAGGAACTTTGGGCCTAAAGCCGCTAAGAGAATCTAAAGACCGGGTTTAACCCCGGAGAACAATCACATGCCCCACAACAGGGAGGTATGGCTCCCAGCAAATAATCAAAGACACTGCCATAATAAAGGCCGGGCATTTCACATCATGTGCGTGCCTACAGTCAAAGTCTCTAAGCATGTGTCATAGCATGATGGGGACAAAGGACGAGAAAGCAAAGCCCTCTAACACTAGACACCCAGTTGGGGTACCTCTATATAACGCTTAAGGGCCTCAGCAGAGCTCGCATGCGAAAGACGGCAAGAAATCGTACAGATTGCCCTAGTGATATGATGTGCCAGTGGCACAGGTTCCGACAATGGCCATTCATCTGTGACGGTAACAGCGACCTCTACGGCCTGCAACCAGGGGAAACACTAAGCCCCTAAAATCAAGAGAAAGCCAGAGAAACATTGAAAGCTCAGAGAGGAGAACAGAAAAAGAGTAGAAGGGGGAGAAGAGAGGGAGAGGGGAGGGGGAGAGAGCATGATAGGTCAGCCTCTGGGGGCAGGGTGTACCCCACCCGCAAGGAACCGCATCTGCACAGGATTAGGCAGGTTGCTAAATGTTACACCCCCACAACCGTATCACGGTTCGGTGTCGTAAGTTTCGCCCCTTGGAAGTATAGGATCATCGAAAAGCTGAAGGGCCCTCAGGCGGGGGGGAACAGACCGTGCGTGCTCCAGCCGGGAGAGATGTGTGATCACAGTCATTTTTTAACACACTAGTTGAGACCTCACTTCCACTCACACGCACGCACCTAACGGCTTGTTTCATCAAAAGATCTCCGAAAGAGACCCTTCGGGGACCCGTAGGGCATTGCAGCGCCGGCCCGACAAGGAGCAAAAAGCCCAATGATGAAGCATGACATCCTTCGGGGTGTGTGAGGGCATCATGATGAGGACACACTGTCCCCACAAATAGAGTAGCACAGGACACCTTTTCCTTTTTCTTTCTCCACTTTGAACTCTCCTCTTAAGGAACAGTGTCCCCCCTTTATATACCAGTTACCAATCGGGAACAAGGGTCACTGGACCTAACAATCAGCTCCCACCGTCCCCCCCTCTCTTTTTGATAAATAGGAGCACTTCTAATGTACGCTGCCCAGCCTCATCTTAAAATTGCGTGGCCATTTTTCTTTCCTTCAAGACGCCACTATTGCTTCCTACCAGCCCCATGACAAAGTTTCATTCTCCCTCAGGAGGTATTTGCGCATTGTCTAAACCGCATGCTTTCAATATTTTACCACAGAGCTGTGTTTTTTTATGACGTTGCTCCTGCTTAATATTGCCAACTGATAATTTTGACTGATTTTCCAGGCTACACTATTACAGTCCTCCTTCAACTCTTGTGATGTCTGCATTTTTCGAGTGCCGTTCCTTCAGCTTATGTGCATTTTACTACCTCAGTTGCTGGTCACATAGCACCATTTATTCACGTCTTTGATTTTCCTTGTGCCCTGACCTCTCCACATGCTTATTGGCTATTTATTTAACTCTGGCTATGTGAATATATTTACTTTCTCTCTTTGATATTGTTCCTTTATGTATGGGGAGACTGAGGAAGCCTAAGCTTATTCATAGGTCGCACATTTTCCTCCATTCTGATTGTACTGTGCTGCAAAGCATTAATTTAATGGCAATTTCACTAGAGAACATGCTTACTATTGCTCCTAAACTAAATTCTGCTGCCAAGCCTCAACAGGCAGTATCTACCAAACACCTTAAATAACATCCTTTCTTGCCTGATAATTTTTCTTCCTCCATATCTATGGAAATCTTATTAGAGGAAATTCTAGTTCTCATTCCCTTTGTGGAGGAAACTAACATCAGAATTCAGAATTTAGATACAAAGGGGTCGATTCCGATTCGGGCCGGAAAAAGCACCGACCGACACGGAGCCGGAAAAATTACCGACCGACACGTACCAGTGGCGCCCGACACGCCAAGTACGATGCAAGCCGCGATAAATCCGACCGACACGTTAGGAAACCAAGCCGACCGACCGAGCCGCTCGGAAAATAGCAATCCGGCCGGAAAAACACGCGAATCCAACCGACCGACACGCACCCGGAACAAATCCGACCGAATCGTACCCGCCAACTCCAAACCGCAAAGTACGATGCAAGGCGCGAAAAACACGACCGAGTCGGACGGAGGACAAGCCGTACGACCGACACGCATACAAAACCGAGCCGAAGCAACACAATACACCGCGACCGACGCGTACGCAGCATAGAAAACTGCACAAACACAGCGTGAACGAAACGGAAAACACCGTACGAGACCAATGCAGGGTCCGACTCGGTCACAAGAACGTTTCCAACATACACAAACAGCACAAAGGAAAAATCAACCAAAAAAAGGCCAAACAAGCAATTACCAAGCCAATAAATACTGGGGGGTGGGGACAGAGAACAAAGACACACCCACAACTCCACCTATATAAAGGACACAAATCACTACCATGAGCCTTTGCAAATGCCATTTCACTGCCAGCACCCAAGAGAAAGCAACCACACACCCACAGCTCATCCCTCACACAAGCCACACACCATCAACACACCAACAAATACCTACCTCACATACACCCAGCACAACACACACCCACACACCCTCACCTGCACACCAACACACACATCACCCACCATCACCACCCATCACCATGCCCCCCAAGAAGAATCCCAAGTTCCTAGATAGTGAATTGGAAGTCATGGTAGACGAGATCCTCAGGGTGGAGCCACAGCTGTTTGGCACTCTGGTCCAACAGACCCCCATGTCGCAGAAAACCAAGATGTGGGAGAGGATCATCAACAGGGTGAACGCCCAATCACCATGTCGGCGCACAAAGACGGACATCCAGAACAGGTGGTATGACGTGCGCAGGAGGGTACGGGACATGCTGAAGAAAGACTACATCAACAGCCAACACACCGGCAGTGGCCCTCCTGCCAAGCCAATATACCTCAGGCCCTGGGAGGAGAAGGTGCGGGCCATCCTTCCGCCAGTGAGCGTATATGGACTAGAGGACATCCCAGAGCCTGGTGAGTACACAACAAATGTACACAATAAACTGCCACAAAACACACACATCACTGTCAAGGGGAGAGTCAAACCATGCACTCATAGCAATTACACAGCAACTAGAACAGAATCATCCCAAAATGTGTATGTCAGTCAGATAAACACAACACATGCCATCAAAAAAGTCACATCCAACTGTGCCAACACATGTACAAACACAACCACAACTACAGCTAGGCAGTGGCACAAATAGAACTAACACACACATCCACACATGTAGCCACCACAACAACACCAACACACAGTGAAGACCACTCAAAGGAAGGAATTCTGTGTATGCTGGCCAAGTCAGTGTAGCCAATAGCATCATGGGAGTCGCAGTCACACATATTGCCCCCCCACAACTGTCCCATCAACACCACCCTGAACCATGCTCACATCACAGGGAGTGGAGAAGGACTCACAAGATGGCTGACACTGGCTACTGCTGTGGGGAGCACAAGGCCCTGCTGCCAACTGTGCACCAACAAACAGCAGGACACCACTGACTGACATCCTGAGAGACAACTTACACTCCCTGCAATGCAAGCACGTTCCATGGTGGGATATCTGGCTGGCTGGGTGGGAAGGGGGACTTGCAGCACTGACTATAGTCACCAGCACCTCCCCTCACCCCCCCCAACACAAACTCCACAGTACCCACCTGGTAGAATGCAATGCCCTCCATCCTAACACAAGATCCCACAAAGCACCACCACCCTGGGTTATGTTGTGTGAAGCACAGGGACACTCTTGGGACTCTTAGCCAAACAACTGCCAGGACAACACTCCCAGCCATCCTGTCAGCACAGCCAGCCCACCCCACAGGGAAGCAGAGTCAAAAGGAAGGAAGCATGGGCATGCTGGGAAGGGGGTGGAGGCAATAGCATGATGGGAGTCGTAGTCACAGCCCTACATCCCCCACCACATGGCCCAGCAAGCTCACACTCACGCATGCACATCCCACAGAGAGTGGAAAGGCCCATCAAAGATGTCTGACACTGTTGCTGTGTCGTGGGGAGCACAAGGGCATGCTGGGTACTGCACACCAACCAACAGCAGGACACCACTGTCAGCCATCTTGCCATTGCCCTCACACCCACACCCACTGAACTCCACACAAAAGCAAGTAAGTATGGGAATGCTGGCAAGTGGGGTGGAGGCAATGGCATGATGGGAGTCGTAGTCACAGACATTGCTCACCCTCACAACTGTCCCATCAACACCACCCTGAACCATGCTCACATCACAGGGAGTGGAGAAGGACTCACAAGATGGCTGACACTGGCTACTGCTGTGGGGAGCACAAGGCCCTGCTGCCAACTGTGCACCAACAAACAGCAGGACACCACTGACTGACATCCTGAGAGACAACTTACACTCCCTGCAATGCAAGCACGTTCCATGGTGGGATAACTGACTGGCTGGGTGGGTGGGTGGGAAGGAGGTCTGGCTGTCAACCAAACACAATCAATGCAGACCATGTTCACACCCCAGAGAATACATAGAAATGCCCAAATAATGCAGGACAATGTGCCACACCAATATCAACCCCTGACTGTGACGACTTAGGACAATACAATGTACAGGCCCGCACCCCGAGGCACAGTCACAACTGTCAGGTGTGTCAACCACTGATGCCTGCAGAAACATGACATACATTGTTTGTGTCTCCCAAAAACAGGTGATGATAGGGACACAGCAGCAGACGCTGAGGAGTCCCAGTCCCAGGCTCAAGAGGATGCCGAGCTCACTGGCGTCGTACAGCCTCTGTCCTCCTCGGACGATGAACAACCTGGCACATCCGGTGCAAGTCAACATGCTGCACCAGCAGGACCACCAGCTGCAGCACCAGCAGGTCCACCAGCTGCACCCCCTGCACCCACCCCTCCAACGACTGTCACCACGAATACCATCCCTGCCGACATGGACGGAATAAGGAGCAACACCAGCGCAGTGACCCTGGACCAACCTGGGGCCATGGACACCACCACCACCACCAACCCCCAAGGTGGACCAGGGTTATCTGTGCGTGCAACTGCACACACTGCACATGTCAGCAGGGGTGGTGGGAGGGGTGGGAGACAGAGGTCGCTGCTTGCAGACGTTGCTGGTGTGCATGAAGACCCACAACTGGTACGCATAGCTGATGCGTACCAGTCCAGCACCGGAGAGCTCAGCCAGGTAGTGGGGCTCCTCAGAGACATCAAACAGCAGCAGGCTGCCCATCATGCCCGCTTGGACTCCCACATGTCCCACGTGGAGTCACACATGTCACGTGTGGACTCCCACATGTCCCGCGTGGAGTCCAAGTGGGATGTACTACATGAGATGACGGCGGTGCACAGGGACATTTTACAATGCCTCCGCCAGATGAACAGCAACCAGTCCACACCTCCCTGTGTGCCAACAACATCTGGTACCGAACAAACTGCAACTGCCACAGGGAGGGAGGAGGACTCTGGCGGAGAGTCCCCTGCACCGCAGCAGCCTGCACTTGAGGGCCCCCCCCCAAGAAGAGGGGTCGTCCGAGGAGGGGAAAGTGAGAGGCTGATGGCCAAGCGCAACTCCCAGGAAGCCTGAACCTGTTCTGGATTTTCGCCTTTGTGCACAGACTGTTCACCCTGTTGATGGCAACACTACTCCCACACATTGCATGGGGAGTACAAGTTGGAACAATGTGTCAGACAACTGTGGCCCCGATACTGGGGATCCTGTCTACCTGGACTTTCAATTCACCTAGGAACTTGGGATTGCAAGATTCATGTACAGCACAACCCATCCTATGCACTATTAACACAGATGTATCACAATAAACACACTAATACACCATACTTGCCTCTGTCGTGATTCCAACGTGGGTGCTGTTATGGGGATGATGAACTGCAAAATTACACTGTGTATGCGAACTGCAACAGCAAGGACAACACAGGCATGTGAGTACAGGCAACGTGACACATATGAGGGAGACACACCACCAGGGGTACACAACACATACACACCTAGGCCATCTGACTCATTGCCTACACTGATGTTGCCAGGGAAGACGGTGCAATGCACAGACACCACACCCATTCCCAGTTGTAGTCAAGTAGCCCACAGGTGCAGTAAGCAAATGGCAGTCAAATGTGTGACCACAGACAACGCACATCACTAAGTGAAGCACAGGTTTATTACACAGTAGCAACATGCCGTAACCACTACAGATGCAAGGTAACCCCACCTGGTAGCGGGCACACAGTCAACAACTGTAGACGGAAGGAAGTCCATGGGTGTGGCGCACATCACCTGTAGGGACACAACAGCTACCAGCCTGGATGTGCAATCACGTCGTCGGTGGACACAGTTGACCAAACGAATCTGAAAGTACCCTGTGAAGGACAGAAATGACACACAGTCAAAAGCAATGCAGTACAGGACAGATCAGCAAAACTCATGCACAATACATGTTACAAGATACCCACCCAGAACCAAGTTAGCATGTCAACACTGTTGGGGAGTACAGCCCACCTGTCACCACACATCGCAACACACATCCTGTCAAGTAGCCCATGGACACACTCCAACAGCACCAGAGCACCACCCACACATCATGCCAACTCACATCATTCACATGACACCTCAGGATACTCACATTCAGCTAAAGAAGTTGGTGATGAGCTGTGTGCGGACATCACCATCACCATCATCATCATCATCATCATCGTCACTGGCATCGTGGTCCAGGCCAGGATCCTCCACAGGTGGCGGATGTTGGTCATCGTCATCCTGGATGAGAGGCAACTCCTTCCGCACTGCCAGGTTGTGTAGCATGCAGCAGACGATGATAATCTTGCACACTTTCGCAGGGGCATATGGGAGGGACCCTCCGGTCTTGTCCAGGCAGCGGAAGCGGCTCTTCAGGAGACCAAAGGTCCGCTCAATCACTCTCCTGGTCCGACCATGTGCCTCATTGTAGCGCATCTGGGCAGGTGTCACAGGGTTCCTGAGGGGTGTCAGCAACCACGGCATGTTGGGGTATCCCGAGTCACCTACGGACAGACAAGTGCACATCAGCTGACTTGGAAAAGTGGGCGGAATACTACAGATCAGATCACACACAATGGCACAAAGTCAGTACACACCGACAAGCCAGGCACGCTGGTTCTGCATCTGTGCCATCATCCTGGGGATGCGACTACTCCTCATCACAAAGGCATCGTGTGCTGAACCAGGGAAACGGGCACACACGTGTGTGATGGTCATGTCTGCAAGACACACCACCAGTGCATTGACCGAGTGGTAGTGCTTGCGGTTCCTGTAGGCCTGCTCCTGGGCCTGTGGTGGTACCAAAGCCACATGTGTCCCATCAATGGAGCCAATGACATGCGGCATCCTCCCCAGGGCATAAAAGTCACTCTTCACGTCAGTGAGTCGTCGCAGTCTAGGGAAATAGATGTACCGGTTCAGGAAGAGCAACATTGCCGCCAAAACATCGCGGAGCACACGGCTGAACATGGTCTGTGACATCCCACCAGCAGACGCCACAGTATGTTGGAAGGTACCGGTGGCAAAGAAGTGTAGGGCTGCCATCACCTTCACCTTGGGGGTCAGCGCTGTAGGATACGGCCGGCCAGGCTGCAAATGTGGGGACAACTGCACTGCCAAATCCTCAATCAGCTGCCTGGTGAAGCGGTACCGTCGGATGCTGTCCCGTTCCACCATCGTTGCCAGGTCTGGGAATGGCCGATGGACAGCAGGAGCCCTGCAGTGCAGAGGAGAAGTAAGCAAGATCGTCAGTCACCCCACATATGCGGCATTGAACACACTCAAGATCCCAACATACATCATCATGAGGCACAACTACATGAAGTGTGCAGTACCGGAACGACATGTATGGTACATACATGGCCAACATCTGTCAACACGGTCCTACAGGTGGCATCAATTTGTCCCAGGTTGGCCCATTGGATATCATGATGCTGTGTCACAGTCACCCCCCACAGTGACATGTGAGGACAGATGTGCCCCAGGCACCACAGCTCAACGACAGGCACATTCCCAGGGACCCTGTAATGCCACATGGACACTGGCATCACCTGGAGTATCATGTGTACACCACAGCAAAACAAACATGACCCCCACAGGTAGTGGCCACACTTGCCATGGCAGGACAGCCATGGACGTCTGTGACACACACGCACAACATCAGAGTCCATGCACACACAACGTGGATGTGGAGACTGTCTCCCATTGTGCACATGAAATCAGAGACATTGTAAACACTACATGCACAAAGACTGTGGAGGGCCATCACTATTGTGCCACTGGGACACCCTGGCTCAAACATACCGTCCCACATGGGACTCACGGGGTATGTGACATGACATACACAAACACCACTGTGAAATGTGACCATGACACATGCACAGATATGAACAGTTGCACATCACAGTGGTCACGTACACGTAACACCCAGGATCCTGTCCCCATGAACACGTGCACAGCCTGGGGGTGGCTGCCCACAGGTGACACCCACAGGACAACATGTACACCAACATACACACAATAGGAAATGCAGCCTTACATGCCTTATGATAAGGTTTGGACAGGCTGTCGTGATGTAGGTGTGCCCCTCACTCCCTGGGAGCTATCTGTGGCTGGCATATGTCCATCTGAGACAGGCATGCTGACCTATGCCAGTCACATATACAGTGATGCGTTGAACCGCAATGGACCGATCGGTGCCTCCGGCCGGCCCATTGCTTTCAATGTGTGCGGGTACGCGTTGTACCCCTGTGCGCGTTGAACTGCAATGGACCGATCGGTGCCTCCGGCCGGCCCATTGCTTTCAATGTGTGCGGGTACGCGTTGTACCCCTGTGCGCGTTGAACTGCAATGGACCGATCGGTGCCTCCGGCCGGCCCATTGCATTCAATGTGTGCGGGTACGCGTTGTACCCCTGTGCGCGTTGAACTGCAATGGACCGATCGGTGCCTCCGGCCGGCCCATTGCTTTCAATGTGTGCGGGTACGCGTTGTACCCCTGTGCGCGTTGAACTGCAATGGACCGATCGGTGCCTCCGGCCGGCCCATTGCTTTCAATGTGTGCGGGTACGCGTTGTACCCCTGTGCGCGTTGAACTGCAATGGACCGATCGGTGCCTCCGGCCGGCCCATTGCTTTCAATGTGTGCGGGTACGCGTTGTACCCCTGTGCGCGTTGAACTGCAATGGACCGATCGGTGCCTCCGGCCGGCCCATTGCTTTCAATGTGTGCGGGTACGCGTTGTACCCCTGTGCGCGTTGAACTGCAATGGACCGATCGGTGCCTCCGGCCGGCCCATTGCTTTCAATGTGTGCGGGTACGCGTTGTACCCCTGTGCGCGTTGAACTGCAATGGACCGATCGGTGCCTCCGGCCGGCCCATTGCTTTCAATGTGTGCGGGTACGCGTTGTACCCCTGTGCGCGTTGAACTGCAATGGACCGATCGGTGCCTCCGGCCGGCCCATTGCTTTCAATGTGTGCGGGTACGCGTTGTACCCCTGTGCGCGTTGAACTGCAATGGACCGATCGGTGCCTCCGGCCGGCCCATTGCTTTCAATGTGTGCGGGTACGCGTTGTACCCCTGTGCGCGTTGAACTGCAATGGACCGATCGGTGCCTCCGGCCGGCCCATTGCTTTCAATGTGTGCGGGTACGCGTTGTACCCCTGTGCGCGTTGAACTGCAATGGACCGATCGGTGCCTCCGGCCGGCCCATTGCTTTCAATGTGTGCGGGTACGCGTTGTACCCCTGTGCGCGTTGTACCGCAATGGACCGATCGGTGCGCACCCATTGACAATGGGCTTGCCTGGCAACGGACGCGTTTTCGAATTTCGAACGAGTCGGTTGCTGGAAAATCAGTTGGTCACCCACAACAATGTTGCAAAATCATGTATGTCATGAAGTTGAAGTTTTGAAGGATGCTGTGGGCGTGTTTTGGTGCTGCTATTCCATGGATTGGCCAGATTCAGAAGATGCAAACGACTTGGACCTATCACTTTGGACACAAGGGACAGTATCTGCCTCTCCAGCACATATATATTGCTGCCTGTTCCCCTGAGAGCCCACTTGCCTGCACTACATGCTCCAGGACGACATCTGCCACTGCACTGCTGCTGTCTCTGCCCCTCTGGACCCTGCAATGGCACGTACTGTGGAGAGAGCCCCAGCCTTCAGCCTTGAGGAGAACCAGGCCCTGCTGGACAGCCTACTTCCACAGTACAGCAAGCTGTATGGGACACCAGGGGAGCAGGTGAGTGTTCTGTGCACTGCCTTTCTGAATGTGCATTTTGTCTGACTAGCAAGGCTGAGAGTCAGCACGCCACTGGCTAGCAGGCTCACTGAGTAGTTGTCACCCCCCATAGTGTGTGGTGACTTGCACTGGACAGGTATGGTGCAGTGACAGTGCTTCTGAACAGGGTTTTACTCCCCATGCAATGATACCATGTAGTGACTTCTGGAAAACTGTCCATGGGCAGCCGTGCACTGCCTGTGTACACCATGTGCCCCTGTGATTGCGACATGTATATGCAACTGTGTCATGCACGGATATGTTGCATGTGTAGTAATGGCCTTATCACTTTGTCATCCTGACAGGCTTCTGCCCATCGGAAGCATGAGATATGGAAGGACATCGTCCGGGCTGTCCGGTCCGTGGGGGTCTACAAGCGCCGGATCCGCAACTGCCAAAAGAGGTGGCAGGACCTTCGGGGCTGGACCCGGAGGATTGCACGGGTCCAGCTGAAGCTGTCGCCTCCTCGCAGGAGGGGCGGAACACGGACCCTGACCCCCCACATGCTCAGGATCCTGGCGGTGGTCTTTCCAGACCTGGATGGGCAGCTGAAGGCCAGAGAGCAGCAAGGAGGGGGTGAGTCAAAGACTGCACTGTGTACTCTGTCTAACATGCTATGTGCCCTCCTCGGGCCTGGTTAAACTGCCACAGTACAGCAGTCATGTTGTCCAGGAGCCATGTCCCTCTATTGTGCACTGCCCACTCCTCATCTGATACCCAGGTGTGGCCCTTACATGCAGGGAATTCTGTCACTTAGGACTGTGTCCTTGCAGTTTGCTTGACTCAAGGTGGGAGACAGCATCTGTTTCCCTGACTCTGTGGTGGGCATCATGGGTGGGTCCATTGCTTACACAATGCCTGTATTCTGACATGTATTCAGCGTGTTACTTTGATCTGTGGTCCAATTGCTGAGCTGATCCACCACATGTGGCTGGGGTATCTGGCACACACCCATGCTGCGGGTGGGAACAATGTTTGGGCCCCAGGAGTATGTATATGACGTGTGTCACACATACTTAGCCAGCTGCCTACAGTCCAGGGCTCATCCCTCATTCATGTGGGGCTGGACAGTCATGCCTACTCCAGGCCATACAATACACTCTGTACTCCCACTCCCGTGTATCAGCGGACACATTGTGCACAGTGATTTGACCCCTCAGGTGTCTGCCTCTGTGTCAGTGTGCTGTAGATTAGTCGCCAGGACTGCTGTGGAGTTTCTTGGTAGGGGCTCAGCATGCCACTGGAGATGTGACCATAGGAGACGATACTTGTGTGACACATAGGTGTCTGATCAGCTGCCCATGCAGACTGGGGCATGTAAATGTGAAGTTCAGGCAGCTGTTCCCCATGCACAGCAGAGTGTGAGGGGCTCAGGTTCAGAGGGTAGTGTCACAGGTCTCCCATATGTCCAATAGGTATGACCTGGACAGATGAGGGTTAAGAGGATGTGTTGTGGGGGGGATGTACATGTGCACTTGTGCAGCTCCAGGACTTGCATTCCCCATGACCTACTATTGTGACACAGTGCAGAGTGTTGTTGTCTGGCTGCAAAGCCATACATCACTGAGACAGTGATGTATGACTTTGCAGTCATGCCTCCGCCATGGCATGTGTCTACTGATTGGTGAGCCTGCAGGGGAGTGACATGTGCTACATGCACACCATAGTGGCGCTGGCTATCAGGACATGGGTGCATCATGGTGTCTGTCGCTGGTATGCATCACATGCATTTCCTATTTGACTCTGGGCATCCCTTTCATCCGGAAACCTGTACTGACTCAGTGGCAAGAGCTGTGATGTGTCCACACCGTGTCCTCTGCACTGTCCAACTACTGTGTACTTGGTGCATGTGTCAACACTGGGGTGTTGCAATCCAACAGACACCAGACAGATGGGTGCAAGGCCATGTGGGATGTGAGTGCCATGCTTGGCATCAGACTGACAATTGACTTCTCCTGTTCAGTTAGGGCACTTTTAGCAATGTACAACTGATGATGCCAGGGCTTGCTCTGTGATGTGCTGTGCTCACAGTGGTGTGTGCGTTATGTGCAGGTGACTGATGTCTGTCTGTATCCCCATTGTTTGCAGATACATCCACGGCCACGGAAGGGGACAGCTCCACGGACCAGGAGGAGCCGGAGAGCCAGACTGGGTCAGCAGCCGAGGAGTGGTCGGAGGGACCCAGTGGCACGGAGGGCGAGGGGAGCCACACCGAGGAGTCCTCAGCAGCATCCACCTCAGCTGAGGACCAGAGCAACTCGGAGGATGACTCCCTTGTGGAGGCGGGTGTCAGCAGCCACCACACCCCAGCTAGTGTTGCTGTCCCCGCCACCACCAGCACCACCACCGCCCTCCCATCGGCTCCCATTCCCCAGGTCCGTGGAGGCTCCCATGTCCGGGAGCGTGTTTCCTTTGGGCCAGGCACCGCACCCCCTGCCCCTGTGTCCCCTGCTGCCCTGAGTGAGGAGTCTGTGTACCTCCTTCGCCAGCTCCATGTAGGGCAGACAGCCATGCTGAGTGTCCTCCATGCGCACACCGCGCTGTTGACTCAGCTGGTGTCGTTCATGGAGGGCATCTCATCGGGCATGTCTGACCTACAGAGGGGCAATAGGTCCATGGACTCCTCCCTGACGGCAGCAGTGTCCCTCCTCAAACGGTCCCTCACCCCTCCTGCCTCTGCTCCATCCACACTCCCCAGCACCTTACCCGTCCCAAGCACACACACACCGGCACAGGCACACACCAGCACACACACATCCAGCACACTGACACACACGCCAATGACAAAACGCACACGCACGCACATTCAGGGGACTGAAGCCAGACTCACAGGGGATGGGGCCCTGGAACACACACACGCATCCACATGCACTGCGCAGTCCTCAGTTCCCTCTCCCTCCAAAGCACCCTCCCTTGCCTCACATGCAACCCCAAAGTCACAGCAGCTCTTCCTCTGTGACCTCGGCCTCTTCCCCACCGATGAAGCTGCTCCAGCATCCCGGGGAAGAGGAAGCCCACCCACACGGAGCAGAGTGCCCCTCGCCCCCGGACACCCTCCCCCAGGCGCAGACGGACTGAGGCCCCCACCCGCAAGTCCCCCCGGAGTGGTAAGAGCAAGACCCCGCCACCGCCCTGCAGCTCAGGCACAAGGTCTCCGTCCTCCATCCCTCAGGCCCCCACTGCACAGGTGCCCCCACCACACCCTGCCCCAGGTTCCCCCACCCACAGATATACCATCCCCAAGAGGATCCGGCCTTCTCCCCTGCCACTTGCTCTCCCAGCACCACACCCCCGCTGCGCTTGTCTGTGCCACTGATGTGGTGAGGGTGTCCTCCCCCTCTGTCCAACCCACCTTGCCTGTTCCCCATTCTCCTCCCCTGGAGGTAGGCACTGCAGTGGAGTCCACTACCGCCCTGTCTGACTTGGGCACTGCAGTGGCGGACCTGTCCACCCCATCTGCAGGGTCCACTGCAGTTGTGCCGGCACCCACGACATCTGAGTCATGCCCCCAGTTGTGCCGGCACACACCATGTCAGACACCTCCACTGCAGTTGTCAGTGGCTCTCCAGCACCCACCACCCCTTCCCTGACTCCCCCTGGTGAGCCCTGATCCTGTCCCTGCGGTGCCTGGCCTGCCCCCCGGTTGCCCCTCCTAGTGGATTGTCCCTGGTTTTGTGCAGGCATGCGTAGGGTGACATCTGCCAGTGTCACCCTGTTTGAACTTTGACAATGGACTGGCCATTGGCCTTTGCTCTAATTTCTTCTGGACGTCGTTATCAAACAACACATATGCTGAATAAAGCAACTTTCTTTTCTCTAGTGCTCATGTTTCAGATGTACATGTTGTTGGTGCAGCTAACCATGCCCTTGCTGCAGTGATGGTGATATCTGGTATCATGATTATGAAGTGTTACTGTGCAGGAACCCATGTGGTCCAGGGGGAATGTGTCCTATCATGTGGTGTATCCATGTCATCAATAGCAGCATCTGAGGGTGTCATGTGTTCAGTATTTGGCAATGGGTTTCCTACTTACATTGGCAATTTCATATCTGTGGCTTCCACCCCTGCACATCTGTTGTGCCTGCCATCGTTGCATTTGTCTACTTCCCTGACCGTGTTGCCATCTCCAGTGGACATGCAGGTTTGGGCATCAATGGGGAGGGACTCATCCGTGTAGTCAGTGCAACATTGCTATACAAGTGTGTTGGATCTGTGCTGATGATTCCGTTGGCACATCCATGACCAGGCTGATGTGATGGGAGCCCTCATTTGGTGCTAATTGTTGATTGTGTGACCAAGTGCTCAGCTGACATGATGGGGCCCTACTGAGGCAACATATGGCACAGCTTTCCTCACACAGGAGTGGAGTCCCCTCATGGCAGTGTGTACACGTGTGACATTGCCTGCGCCCAAGGTGTGTGTTGTATGTGCATGTCTGTGTGTTCACTTTCATTCATCTGCGCATGCTGTGATCCCTAGTGTTGTACCTGTTTGTGATGCTTGCTGACTTGAGCTATGTTCCCCCAAAGTCTTCTCCCTGTGTTCTCTGTGATGTGGGTGCATGGCACATTACTGGTCATCAGGGTGTCACCCATAGGTGTGTTTGCTGTCAGGGCTGAGTTTGTGTGCAGACGCAGATGGGTCACAGTCAGGTTTCCCCTTGGCACTTGTTGTTTGCCCCTGTCATGTGATTTCCAGTTTGTGTTATCTTTCAGTGATTGTGACACGTTGTGTGTGTGACTGATGGCACTCCTCAGGGTCCGGGCTGCAATGTTGGTTGTTGTCTATGTGTGTTCTTTGTGGGTGACCTTGGCTTCTTCATTGGTGTGTGACTGTGGCTGGGATCCCATTGGTCGGTGTGGTATTGCCGTCATGTCCATGTACAGCGTAGTGTGCAGTGTGTCAGACATTCAGGAGTCTTGTTGAGTGTCCATGTGTGATGTGTTTCTACACCTTGGTTCCCACCCACCACCCTGGAATAGTCATGGGTGCATGTGCAATGTCACCAGTGCATGTGTACTTCACTGCTGCACATTGTTGGAGGTCGAGGGGTGTGGTGTTGAGTGTGTGCAGATGAGAGTTGTTGCCCGGCTAGGCCCCTGCCTCCATGTTGGCCTTGGCTTACTGGCCATGCTGATTGATTTGTGCTTGTGTAGGTGTGATGGTAGTTTGTTGCTCAGGACACCTGACTGTGGTTCACAGTGTGAACGACATTTAGCTTTGTCATCACAGTGGTATTTTTATTCAGCCCAGGGTCACCACATTGTGGGGGCCCTGGGGGTGGTGCTGTGGTGTGTCTGTGACTTGCTGTGTCAGTTGTTGTTCCTACGTGCCTGTGTGACATGTGTGTTTTGTGCTCCCTCTCACCTGACAATGCCTGCTTGCCCACATAGGGGATTTGGATCCATGAGTTACCTTAGTGTGGCAGTGTATGCACATCTGTATGATTGGTATTCAGCTCTCCTCATGTGTTGTGTGGTTGCCTGGGGACACTGGCACCCCCACCCCTCACCTGCTGTGTATGATGACAGTGTTGGTCTGCCTGTTTGTGTTTGTGCATCTGCACCACTGCATTGGCATATCTTGGGTGTGCCATTGGCTGTATGTTGTTTGGTGTGTTTCCCCTGCTGTCCCTGGGACTCCTAGGTCATCGGTCAGCACAGTGATCATGGTTTGTGTGTCCCATTGCTGCCATGGTATGGTATCTGTTCACCTCACATCTGCTGTCTCCACAGGGTATCTGCATTTGTGTGCCCATTGGTGCAAATATGTGGTTCTGCATTCTGATGGTCACTTCTGTCATTGTGTCATTGATGACTGTTGACGGTCTCAGCCCCCATGGGTGTTGTTTGTCTGCACATGGCCAAAGGAATGTTTCATTTGCACTGCAGTATTTGGCTCCCCCAATTTATGTTGCAATGGGACACATACACTACTTTGCCACAGATGAGTTTTTGGTTCTGTGACCAGGAATGATCCATGCAGTTTGGCAGTTGCAGCTCTTTCTTTGTCAACAATTACCTTTTGGTCACTGTGATGATGAGGGTGTAGACCCCATTGCCACAATGGTCAAAATGTGCTTCAGCTATGGACCCCACACTTGCCTTTTGGTCACTGTGATGATGGGGGTTTAGACCCCATTGCCACAATGGTCAAAATGTGCTTCAGCTATGGACCCCACACTTGCCTTTTGGTCACTGTGATGATGGGGGTTTAGACCCCATTGCCACAATGGTCAAAATGTGCTTCAGCTATGGACCCCACACTTACCTTTTGGTCACTGTGATGATGGGGGTTTAGGCCCCATTGCCACAATGGTCATGGGCTGCTTGCATTGTGGGTGCCACACACATATATGTGTGGCACATGTGCTAGGGGGTCACATTGTATGTTGAAAGTCATGTTCGGTGTTGTAGGCATTTGACACAGCCTACACACGCTTGTCATGGTGGTGGGGGGATGTCTTAATCTTGCATTCCCTAGGTTGTGGTGTGCTTGTTGTGTCATGCATTGTCCATCCTATGAGTGGGGGTGGTAGTAGTGGTAGGCATCCAGCCCCCCCTGGGTGAGGGTGGTAGTAGTGGTAGGCATCCTGCCCCCCTGGCTAAGGGTGGTAGTAGTGGTAGGCATCCTGCCCCCCTGGCTAAGGGTGGTAGTAGTGGTGGGCATCCTGCCCCCCTGGCTAAGGGTGGTAGTAGTGGTAGGCATCCTGCCCCCCGTGGGTGAGGGTGGTAGTAGTGGTGGGCATCCTGCCCCCCTGGCTAAGGGTGGTAGTAGTGGTAGGCATCCTGCCCCCTGGCTGAGGGTGGTAGTAGTGGTGAGGCATCCTGCCCCCCTGGCTAAGGGTGGTAGTAGTGGTAGGCATCCTGCCCCCGTGGGTGAGGGTGGTAGTAGTGGTGGGCATCCTGCCCCCTGGCTAAGGGTGGTAGTAGTGGTAGGCATCCTGCCCCCCTGGCTGAGGGTGGTAGTAGTGGTAGGCATCCTGCCCCCCGTGGGTGAGGGTGGTAGTAGTGGTGGGCATCCTGCCCCCTGGCTAAGGGTGGTAGTAGTGGTGGGCATCCTGCCCCCTGGCTAAGGGTGGTAGTAGTGGTAGGCATCCTGCCCCCGTGGGTGAGGGTGGTAGTAGTGGTAGGCATCCTGCCCCCCGTGGGTGAGGGTGGTAGTAGTGGTGGGCATCCTGCCCCCTGGCTAAGGGTGGTAGTAGTGGTGGGCATCCTGCCCCCTGGCTAAGGGTGGTAGTAGTGGTAGGCATCCTGCCCCCGTGGGTGAGGGTGGTAGTGGTGGTAGGCATCCAGCCCCCTGGCTAAGGGTGGTAGTAGTGGTAGGCATCCTGCCCCCTGGCTAAGGGTGGTAGTAGTGGTAGGCATCCTGCCCCCTGGCTAAGGGTGGTAGTAGTGGTAGGCATCCTGCCCCCCTGGCTAAGGGTGGTAGTAGTGGTGGGCATCCTGCCCCCCTGGCTAAGGGTGGTAGTAGTGGTAGGCATCCTGCCCCCCGTGGGTGAGGGTGGTAGTAGTGGTGGGCATCCTGCCCCCTGGCTAAGGGTGGTAGTAGTGGTAGGCATCCTGCCCCCGTGGGTGAGGGTGGTAGTAGTGGTAGGCATCCTGCCCCCCTGGCTAAGGGTGGTAGTAGTGGTAGGCATCCTGCCCCCTGGCTAAGGGTGGTAGTAGTGGTAGGCATCCTGCCCCCTGGCTAAGGGTGGTAGTAGTGGTGGGCATCCTGCCCCCTGGCTAAGGGTGGTAGTAGTGGTAGGCATCCTGCCCCCGTGGGTGAGGGTGGTAGTAGTGGTGGGCATCCTGCCCCCCTGGCTAAGGGTGGTAGTAGTGGTAGGCATCCTGCCCCCGTGGGTGAGGGTGGTAGTAGTGGTAGGCATCCTGCCCCCTGGCTAAGGGTGGTAGTAGTGGTAGGCATCCTGCCCCCCTGGGTGAGGGTGGTAGTAGTGGTAGGCATCCTGCCCCCTGTGGGTGAGGGTGGTAGTAGTGGTGGGCATCCTGCCCCCTGGCTAAGGGTGGTAGTAGTGGTGGGCATCCTGCCCCCTGGCTATGGGTGGTAGTAGTGGTAGGCATCCTGCCCCCCTGGGTGAGGGTGGTAGTAGTGGTAGGCATCCTGCCCCCGTGGGTGAGGGTGGTAGTAGTGGTGGGCATCCTGCCCCCTGGCTAAGGGTGGTAGTAGTGGTGGGCATCCTGCCCCCTGGCTAAGGGTGGTAGTAGTGGTAGGCATCCTGCCCCCCGTGGGTGAGGGTGGTAGTAGTGGTGGGCATCCTGCCCCCTGGCTAAGGGTGGTAGTAGTGGTGGGCATCCTGCCCCCTGGCTAAGGGTGGTAGTAGTGGTAGGCATCCTGCCCCCTGGCTAAGGGTGGTAGTAGTGGTAGGCATCCTGCCCCCCGTGGGTGAGGGTGGTAGTAGTGGTGGGCATCCAGCCCCCCTGGCTAAGGGTGGTAGTAGTGGTAGGCATCCTGCCCCCCTGGGTGAGGGTGGTAGTAGTGGTAGGCATCCTGCCCCCGTGGGTGAGGGTGGTAGTAGTGGTGGGCATCCTGCCCCCTGGCTAAGGGTGGTAGTAGTGGTGGGCATCCTGCCCCCTGGCTAAGGGTGGTAGTAGTGGTAGGCATCCTGCCCCCGTGGGTGAGGGTGGTAGTAGTGGTGGGCATCCTGCCCCCTGGCTAAGGGTGGTAGTAGTGGTGGGCATCCTGCCCCCTGGCTAAGGGTGGTAGTAGTGGTAGGCATCCTGCCCCCTGGCTAAGGGTGGTAGTAGTGGTAGGCATCCTGCCCCCGTGGGTGAGGGTGGTAGTAGTGGTGGGCATCCAGCCCCCCTGGCTAAGGGTGGTAGTACTGGTAGGCATCCTGCCCCCTGGGTGAGGGTGGTAGTAGTGGTAGGCATCCTGCCCCCCGTGGGTGAGGGTGGTAGTAGTGGTGGGCATCCTGCCCCCTGGCTAAGGGTGGTAGTAGTGGTGGGCATCCTGCCCCCTGGCTAAGGGTGGTAGTAGTGGTAGGCATCCTGCCCCCCTGGGTGAGGGTGGTAGTAGTGGTAGGCATCCTGCCCCCCGTGGGTGAGGGTGGTAGTAGTGGTGGGCATCCTGCCCCCTGGCTAAGGGTGGTAGTAGTGGTGGGCATCCTGCCCCCCTGGCTAAGGGTGGTAGTAGTGGTAGGCATCCTGCCCCCCGTGGGTGAGGGTGGTAGTGGTGGTAGGCATCCAGCCCCCCCTGGCTAAGGGTGGTAGTAGTGGTAGGCATCCTGCCCCCCTGGCTAAGGGTGGTAGTAGTGGTAGGCATCCAGCCCCCCCTGGGTTGGGGTGGTGGTGCGCATTCAGGCCCCTGTGTGCATATGTGGCATTGGTGATGGGCATCCCGCCCCTATGGTGCTGCTGTTGCTGGTGTAAGTATATTCAGATTCCCCGTGTATGTGTGTGATGTGTCGTGTACGTGTTGTATGTGTTTTGTGGTTGGTGTCTGGCTTACCTTCTGCGCCGTACGCGTCCGTGCCTGTTCCGGTAGTAGATGTAGAATATTGGTATGATCGGGACGAAGGGATTCATGGTTGGTTCGTGTCGTTCGTCCTTCTCGTTGCTTCGCGTCGTCCTCGTCGCTCGCTTCGTCCTCGTCGCTTCGCGTCGTCCTCGTCGGTGCCGTGTTCGTCTCGTAGCCGTGGATCGTGTTGTGGCGCGATTCGGAGCTTATGTGCGCCTCTCCCGGATGCTTTGACGTGCCGTGCGTAGCAGACGGGTTCGGCGCGTCACGGGAAGCGCATCGTACTTGTCCGGCCGGACGGGGCTGCATTTTCCCTTCCGTGCGACTCGATTCGGCGTTTCGGATTCGCCTCGGTCGGAGAACAGGACCTGGTTTGGGTGAGTACGGCTCGGCCGGAATTTTTGCTGTTGTGCGCATCGTACTTGCTCGTTCGGTGTGCTGTACGGATCGGTCGGGAAACTGGCTTTCGCATGGCTTTTTTCCCGACCGAATGGTATTGGGTGCGCCTCCGACCGAGATCGGAATCGGCCCCAAAGTGTCTTCCATGTAATCTCGAGTCGGCGGAGTCGAGCAAATAATTAGTAACTTTCAAGATAAAATTTTCAAGATTGTTGTCATGCAGCTAAAGACTAACTTACTAATACGACATGCTGAAGACCTTGAAAACAGAAATAGTTGCAACAATCTTCACATTTATGGTCTTCCTGAAGATTTTGAGGGCAAAGATCTGGTTTTCATATTCATCACTTTCTTACCACAGATTCCTAATCATCTAAATACGCCTAAGCTCAACATCTAGCAAGCTCATAGACTTGGTCGTAAACTTTCAGCTCCATCTAAACCTAGCAGGACTATTATCCTCTTCTTTGAATACTCAGACCTCCTAAAAGTTCTACAAGCTATGAAAACCATGAAACATTTTCTGGTCTGGTCATAAGCAATTTTTTTATACGGGATGTTGCTAAGTTTACTGCTGATAGACAGAAGGAATTCCTTTCTCAACTGGCTTTGCGGAACATGGAGGCTCGTTTTAGTTTGCTTCATCCTTGTTGTAGGAAAGTGGGTCTCTGAAGGGTACTTAATTAAGTGTCATTGATGGAGGCTAGGGTCCTCATGATTGCGCAAGCGACTTCTAGCATTGAAAGAGGAGGGAGGGAAGGGGGAAAAACTGACCCGGGTAATGGCTCCCTCCACTGCCCAACCCCTAACATCTCAACATCCCAGGGTACTGTTTAAGGTGTCAACAATTAGGTTCGCCAGGGGAGGATGGAGAAGGCGCCTGCTCAGTACCAGGTTGTGCCCCCTGGAAATCATGTAAACTGGCCTCCCAAGGTGTTGCAATAGGCTCCTTGCGGAGACCCCGGGTATCCTCAGCCCGCAGCGCCACTCCGTCCGCTCTGGCCCACACCAGGAGTGACCTTCTCCAGGACAATAGGGCAGGGTGATCGGGCGTGTTCCACCTTTCAGTGATCAGGCGTTTGGCTATCAGCATGCCCCGGTCTAGGAAGCGGGATGTGACTTTCAGTTGCTTACCTCTGGGATGAAGGTGTAGTATGCATTCCTCCCATGTGCACGTCAGGGTACGGCCAGTGAACTCTGCTGGGGTAGTACTGAACAGTCGTCAGTAATTGCACAGCGATGGGCATGTGGAGAAGGTCAGCATCCAGCTGCTGGCATCTGGGGCATGTCGCGTCTGCCCGGTTGTAAAACGTGTTAATTTTAGCTGGGATGAGATATGCTCTCTGAGGTATGTAGTGTTGGATGAGTCTGAATCATGCGTTACGTGGGACATAGGTGGGGCTGTTCAACACCTCAGTCCATTTCTTGTCCTCGAAAGGGCGCCCTCAGTCCCTCTCCCACTGCTGTCTAAGTTGTGCCAGTGACACCTCCGTGTGATGGCGCAGTGAGTTAGCGAACCATTTAGTGAGATGTCTACCCCTTCCCATGACATGTAGGCCGGCAACTGACAGGGGGAGTGTGCGCCAGAAGGTCATCTGTGAACGTAATGCAGTGATCGCCCTCCCCTGATTGCCATCCAGGAGGTCTTCCTGTAGATGGTAAATACGGACACCCAAGTAGCGGAAGGTGTTGGGCTGCCACTTAATGCTTTCCCCGTTGTAAGTGGGTCCCGGGTCCAGATGTCCATGTGCAAAGGAGTAGAGGCAGGACTTGCTCCACTTGACCCTTAGGCCAGAAAGGTTTGCAAATGCCGTGAGTGTTTGGGTTAGCGTGAGCCAGTGCGAACGCATATCCCTAAGGTATACAAGGATATCGTCCGCATACAGGGAGACCGTATGAGTGCCGTCTCCCAGGGGGATTCCCCATTCTGCGCCTCGCTCACAGAGAACTGCCGCAAGTGGCTCTACTGCTAATGCAAATAATAGTGGGGATAGTTGGCACCCCTGCCGGGTGCCTCGACAGACGGGTATGGGTACAGAGATGTGACAGCCCATCTTCACCAGCACTGTTGGCTGCGTGTACAATAGCCGGATCAAGTTGAGAAAGCGGCCCGTGATTCCATATTTAGTGAGAACCGTAAAAAGGTAGTCCCATTCCAGAGAATCAAAGGCTTTCTCTAGGTCTAGGACCAAGCACCCAGAGTGTGGCCATTGTTGGAGAGGGTAAGTGGATACCCTAAAGAAGCGTCTGAGGTTCAGTGACGTGATGGACCAGCATTGGCACCAGTGGAGCTAGGCGATCCGCCAGGGTCTTGGCTAGGCTTTTTTAGTCTGTATTCAGTAATGCCAGCGGGGGGTATGATCCGGGTTCAATCGGGTCTTTGTCAGGTTTGAGTAGAGAGACAAGTAGTGCCTCCCGTACCGAGGCAGGGAGAAGGCCAGATTCAAGCGCTGCATTATATAATGACTGTAGGTGCTGTATTACTGTGTGTGCATAGGTTTTGTAGTATTCAGAGGGGAGGCCGCCTGTTCCCAGGGTCTTACCCGTGGCTAAGGCCCTTATGGCCTCACTAATTTTGATTGGAGTGATAGGCTCTGCTAATTCAGTTTGTTGTGCCTGGTCCAGAGCAGGAAGCCTTATTTGGGAGAAAAGGCTGTGTGTTACTGAAGGTGGTTTATGATGTGAATAGTGCCCTATAATAGTTGGTCAATTCCACGTGTATTTCGATTTGTGCATGTGGTAGGTGACCTGTTTCATCCCTAAGGGTATGAATGGGGCGTGGCACCTGCTCTTGGCGTATGAACCATACTAGGAGGCAGCCTGCTCGGTCTGAGTTCGCATGGGTGCGGGCGGAGTGTGCTGCCTAGTTTACGTATCTGAGGCATTCCAGTGGGTCAGCCAGTTCACCTCACTTTGCCTCAAGCCGTGTTGTATTGTCCAGTTGTGTCACCAACTTCGATTACAGGTGTGTGAGTTCCTGCTCTATCTTCCCTATGGCTTCGTCAATATGTTTGCGGATGTTCCACTTAATCCCCAAACATTTGCCCCTGATGGTCACTTTGAACGCCTCCCATCCTGTGAGTTTGTTCCCCACCGTCTCCTCGTTGATTTCTAAATATTCAGCTGTGGCAGACCCCACTGCCTCCCGAAATGGCATGTCCTTTAGAGTGGATGGTTGAAGGCGCCACATGGGTATAACTTGCTGATGTGTCCCCCATTGCAGTTGTAAAAGTTGCGGGTTGTAGTCGGAATGTGTGCAACCGAGATATTCTATGTGATCAACCGTGGTGTATAATGCTGGAGACCCTACTATGTAGTCAGTGCGTACATGTAGTCCATGTGGCACCGAATAGTGGAAATATTTCTTGCACTGGGATTCCGTACTTGCACTGGGGTTCCGTACACGCCGCAAATCTACCAGTGACCAATGGTGCAGCCATTCTCCCTGTGTTCGGGCGTTGGTCACCGAATGCGTACTGGACAAGGGGGGGGGGAATGAGCGATTTAGTAGTTTATCAGTGACAGCGTGGAAGTCTCCACCCAGTAACCATGGAAGTCCGCTCCATTACGCTAGAATAGTAGAGGGAGAACGAAGGAATGGTGCCTGTTCCGAGTTGGGGGCATATATTATTACTCCCAGCACTAGCTGCAGGCATTGAGACGGGCTTTTATGAACACAAATCTTCCATTGGGGTCCGTTTTCACCTCTTCTGCAACAAAGGGGGTCTCCGCTCGTATCCAGATTAGCGCCTCTCTGGCATATGATAAATAATCAGTAGCGAACACCTGGCAACCAGTCAGCTTCCGGGAGGGTTAGGTGTGTCTCCTGTAGGAGGGCTACGTGGGTGGACTTGCGCTTTAAGGAGGAGTAGATAGAGTAACGACGTGCGGGTGTGTGCATTCCCCTCACATTCCATGTTATTATGTTTGTGTGGGTCATTACTGTTTCAGGGGTTTGTGATGTGCACTACTTAGCATCACTTTATGATGGGGGTCTGTTCTATGTCGTGCACAGCGCATGTGGGGAGATCATGTGGGGTAGGACAGCATTGCTCAGCTGCAAAGAAGCTATAAAAACAACAATTCAAGCATAAAATATAGAACATTGATAGAGCAGATATGTGACAGGGATCCGCCCAAACTGATATGCCAAACTCTGGCAACGAGTTTAACCCCTGGTACATAGTGGGCATGGTGTGTACCATCTATAAGGTGAGAGGCCAGGCCTCAAGTTTCCCTCCGCCCGTGTGTCTGCGTATGTGGTGTGTCAGCTGTATCATTTGTTTGTCCGGTCAGCAGGCTTGCTCGGGTGCGAATCTTTGCCCCAACCCCGCCTCGCGCCAGTTGTGTGTCCTACTGAGCTTGCATTGGCCCATGTGTTGGCAGTGATTAGTTACAGCACTTGTAAATCGTGTGAGTTGTTAGTGACTCAGGGATGCACGTTATTGACATTCTTGTGCGGTCAGATGATGTTGTCTGCAGTTTGTGGTGTCACATCTGGTGGCGTCGGTGTGCCCGTCAGCCTTGCCGCCTTTATAATGAGACCCACGCCTCTGCTGCTAGCAGCAGATGGCAGCCCCCAGTTCAAATCCTCACTTTTGGCAGGTGAACCGGTGGGAAAACTAAGTGAGAAGAAGAGGTGTGCCCCCCTGAGCCAACTCCAACCCTCACGTGCTGGAGGCGAAGTAAAGCAAATTTTTTAGTGCCCGCCATCTTGAAGATGGTGTAACTTATCCAATCAGGGCTAGGGCTATGCCCCCCTCCCACAGGAGGGTGGCATAAAAGAGGGTGTAGACACCCCTGGTAAGGAACTCAATGGTCCCTACCTGTCACTCCCCCGTAACGCTCCTAAATCTAGTATTTAGGTGGCACCCCCAGACCCTGAAATCAGATTCCTGATTACCTAAGAAGAGCCGGACACTACAGCGTCGCACCAGCAGTGAAATATGCAGACACCAAATGACTTGGCCCCAGCCCTACCGGCCTGTCTGCAGCCCTCGACGACAGTGACGGCTCCTCCGCTAAGGCGAAGGAGTGTCACCCCATTGCTCGTGGAGCAGTGTAAAAGAAAAAAGAAAATGATAATAACAGAAGTTATTTCTATTATTATCATTTTATTTCTAGTGTCAACAAGGTGGGGCAGGGCGGGGCTGGGCTCCCGTGATGTCCGGGAGGAGGAGTGGTTGCTGCACTCCAAAGTGTGCGTGACTGCTTTACGCAGCCTGGTGGGGAACATTCTCCGCCTGAGCACCGAGCCATGGTGCTCAGACCAATCACTGGCTTAGGGGAGGGAGCCTGTGTGCTTCCTGGTTCCGGCCGGAGAGACGATGAGGGACGACTGAGGAGAGAAACGTAGCAAGGAGGTAAGTGTTTTTTTGTTTGTATTTTGTACCCCCCTGAAACCCTCCGCCCCACCCCCCCACTCTCGTTTTCTGCCAGCCGCTACTGCTTAATGATTCTGTGCCAAAAGACGACCCGTCCTGTAGCTCGGCGAGGAGGACTGCCTTGGGAGGACTGCCTATCTTCAACAAACATCAAGACCTCATGAGGACAGCGGACCTGTACACAAGAAACCAACTTTAAAGAACAAAAACCTCTGCTCTGAGGAACCGTGTAACTACAGCCAGACCCACCTCTGCACCCAATGCCCACGGCCTGAGTTCAAGTGGCCCACCGGTCCTGTGAAGGTTCCCCAGCACTTTTGAGCAATAGTTCACCATTGGCTGACCCCTGCTAGACTCCACCTGGACTCCTGCAGCCTCAACTCAAAGACTCCCCCTGGCCGCGACCTGCCCGGTAAGACTTTTGCGACACATAAGGACACCCCTGCACCTGAAGCCCCTGGGCCTGGGGGATAGCGACCATCGGTGTCCCTACGTTCCATAGCATCTCTACTTACCTGGCAGCTGTGGGTTTTCTTTACCCAACCTCTTGGCCCGAGCCTGCAGCCTTTTTGCAAAATTAAATTTCCCCTTAGACATGCATTGGGCGCCTGACGCTGAGTTGGCAACCTGCACCCGGCCGCCCCTGTGCCGCTAAGGATGTAAGATTGGTTCCTGCCTTGTGCCCCCCCCCCCCTGTTCTTACTCTAACCCCTGGAGACTGGGATACCAAACTGCTTTACTCACCTGTGAGCAGCATCTCTCTGAGTACTCCCTTTCTCCATTGGATAACTTTGCCACCAGATCCCGAGTTGGAACCCTGCACCCAGCCGCACCTGTGCTGCTGGAGGAGCAGATATGCTACTTATCTGAACCTTGTCTGGTGCTGATTCTTTATCCTGAAAACCAAGACTGTAAGTTGTAAACTTACCTGCAAAACCGCAATCTTGTTTTCCTCCCATGGGTTAACATTGCAAAGCCTGAAAATTGCCCATTTTTTTAAAGTGAAAAATATTTTTTATTGAAAAACGTACTTACCTTTTTATGTATTTCTTGGTCTTCAAATAAATCTTGAAAGGACTTATTTTTCTAAAATTGGTGTGGATCTCCTTTTTGAGTTGTGTATTATTTATTAATCACATTGTGCATAGCAAATGTCTTACACTGCACTGTGTTAGGCCTAAGGCTGCTCCACCACACTACCACAAATAGAGCACTTTGGGTTTGCATTGAGCCCTGTACACTTCTGGGGGAACTCTGGACTCTTTGCATGATATAACTATTTTAGTGGTATATAATATAAAGAGCAAGCTTCCTACACTTGTACTTTTGAAGTAACTTATAAGGATAATTAGTTTATCTTTGCAGATCTTCCAGAACTTAAGAAATTGCCCCTGGACTACTCCAATACTTCCATGGAGACTGCTGGACCTTCCAGTTCTTGACTTGACTTACTGTGTCCTCTTTTGTCTCACATGCTCTTTGCTACCCATTATATAAATGCTGATGATTCTTAACTCCCACATGTACTTTATTATAGTGTTGTTCATCCCTTTTCATTTTAATGCTTATAATATTACTATCTTCTCGTTACAGGCTGTATATCATTCTCATGTCACTGATCTGTTGTCCATGGTCATTTGGCGTGCCTGGCTCCCGTCTGTCATCCTTGTTATATGCTGTCTCCTCCCCCTTCCTGGTCAGCCATTACAAATAGTCGCCATGTTTATGGCTTGCACTGTCTTCTTTTATCATATTTTCATGTTCCTTTTCCTCCTTTTTACCACTCCCTTTTTCAACCACCTTCAAATATCTATGTATTTATTTTGAATCAGTTTTTTGTTTTACTTTGTTTTAAGTTATAATAATTCACAGAGTTATTACTTGGAATGTTAACGGTTTGAATAATCCTATTAAATGACAGAGAATTCTCTCTCATGTAGCTAAACACAATCCTGATATAGTGCTTATTCATGAAACTCACTTCACAGAATTGAAAGCACATAAATTTAAATGATCTTGGGTGGATACTGTGCTTGTTTCTCCCACTCCAAACAAGAAAAATTGCAATATACCATTCTAATGAATGCACGATTGACATATTTCAAGATGGCACTTGTGTGGTCACACTGTTGGTAAAAAGAGTACTTTTCAGACTGCACCAGTGTTTATTTTATTTTAAAATACTTTACCGCATGACGGCTAAGTGACATCGCAATGTTTAAAGACAATATATTAATGACACCTTTTATAATATATTGCACAGTGCAGATACCAGTCTGAGAGTAATGTGATGTTTCCTGCCACTCTCTACTCTTTTGCCATTTGTTTAACATAAATGCATAATTTAGACATGTAAATTGATCACTCTGATAGAGGAACCCGTAATTTGAATATAAATTGCATGTAATAAGAGATTGAATACATTCTGAGAGTAGAATTTACACTGCCTGTGTAGAAATCATTTGCTATTCAAATTCTAGATTAGGATTTAGATTTTAAGGGTTGTCATGTATATATTTTAAACATGACACACCGCATATTCGATGTAAAACGCATAATAGACACTAGTATCTTCTATGACTCTCTGTAATCTATAGATGATTCAATCATTTCTCTCTGGTCTCCATGACACTTTATGATGGTGTTTTACTTTTTGTAACACTACGAAGTTTATAGATAACTCTACAATACCTCTCTGTTTTCTGGTTTTCATGATATTTTACAGATCTTTTTTTCGAACGGAAGGATAATATTTTGGATCATCTACACGATACTGGTCTCTCATGACCTAGGGATTGTCACAGTAATATTTGAGGTATGGTTACACGAAAAAAAAAAAATTCTCACACTTGGAGACAGAAAATATATTTTAGAACTAAGTGGAAACTTGCAAAAAGAACAATTGATGGACAGAATGCAGAGCAATGTCATACATTCACCCCAGTACAGAGATCTGGGCCTAAATCCATCGTTTTTTTGCTCACCATGCCTTTCCAGTTTGGACCCAGCCATATGCAAATCAGTCTTGACCCTGCGCCCAATGGGAACAGTCCAGCCCGAACTGCCGGGCCAGGTCCTCCCTGGACTGGAAACAAGCATCCCAGGACCGGTTTCGGGCTTTCAGCCCTCATCAGCCAGGATAGCTTGACTCCAGTGGCATGGAGAGCACGGGACCCACGTCTGGGCATACCCCGTCCCACTCGGGGTGACGAATGCAAAAGAACAATTGATGGACAGAATGCAGAGCAATGTCATACATTCACCCCATTACAGAGATCTGGGCCTAAATCCATCGTTTTTTTGCTCACCATGCCATTCCAGTTTGGACCCAGCCATATGCAAATCGGTCTTGACCCTGCGCCCAATGGGAACAGTCCAACCCGAACTGCCGGGCCAGGTCCTCCCTTGAAGTACAGGGTCAAGACTGATTTGCATATAGCTGGATCTGAACTGAGGTGGCGAAGTGAGCTAAAGAATGATGATGGATTCAACTCAGATCTGTGACTGGGGGTGAGTGTCTGAAAAGTTTCAGGGCTCCGTCCATCATCTCCTTGTGTTGCTTTGTTCACCCTAAGTTGGCAGGGTATGCCCAGACGTGGGTCCCTTGCTCACTTTGCCACTGGATTCAAGCTATCCTGGCTGATGAAGGGTGTTACCCAGAAACCGGTCCCAGGATGTTTGTTTCCAGTTCAGGGAAGACCTGGCTTGGCAGTTCGGGCTGGACTGTTCCCATGAGGCACAGGGTCAAGACTGATTTGCATATAGCTGGGTCTGAACTGAGGTGGCGAAGTGAGCTAAAGAATGATGATGGATTCAACCAAGATCTGTGACTGGGGGTGAGTGTCTGAAAAGTTTCAGGGCTCCGTCCATCATCTCCTTGTGTTGCTTTGCTCGCCCTAAGTTGGCAGGGTATGCCCAAACTTGGGTCCCTTGCTCACTTTGCCACTGGATTCAAGCTAGCCTGGCTGATGAAGGGTGTTACCCAGAAACCGGTCCCAGGATGCTTGTTTCCAGTTCAGGGAAGACCTGGCTTGGCAGTTCGGGCTGGACTGTTCCCATGAGGTACAGGGTCAAGACTGATTTGCATATAGCTGGGTCTGAACTGAGGTGGCGAAGTGAGCTAAAGAATGATGATGGATTCAACCCAGATCTGTGACTGGGGGTGAGTGTCTGAAAAGTTTCAGGGCTCCGTCCATCATCTCCTTGTGTTGCTTTGTTCGCCCTAAGTTGGCAGGGTATGCCCAGACGTAGGTCCCTTGCTCACTTTGCCACTGGATTCAAGCTAGCCTGGCTGATGAAGGGTGTTACCCAGAAACCAGTCCCAGGATGCTTGTTTCCAGTTCAGGGAAGACCTGGCTTGGCAGTTCGGGCTGGACTGTTCCCATGAGGCACAGGGTCAAGACTGATTTGCATATAGCTGGGTCTGAACTGAGGTGGCGAAGTGAGCTAAAGAATGATGATGTATTCAACCCAGATCTGTGACTGGGGGTGAGTGTCTGAAAGGTTTCAGGGCTCCGTCCATCATCTCCTTGTGTTGCTTTGTTTGCCCTAAGTTGGCAGGGTTTGCCCAGACGTGGGTCCCTTGCTCACTTTGCCACTGGATTCAAGCTAGCCTGGCTGATGAAGGGTGTTACCCAGAAACCGGTCCCAGGATGCTTGTTTCCAGTTCAGGGAAGACCTGGCTTGGCAGTTCGGGCTGGACTGTTCCCATGAGGCACAGGGTCGAGACTGATTTGCATATAGCTGGGTCTAAACTGAGGTGACGAAGTGAGCTAAAGAATGATGATGTATTCAACCCAGATCTGTGACTGGGGGTGAGTGTCTGAAAAGTTTCAGGGCTCCGTCCATCATCTCCTTGTGTTGCTTTAAGTGGAAACTTGAGCAGTTCTATATGCTGCTAGGAATTTAGATGGTATTGCTGCTATTTGAATTACTGAGTCACTGTCCAGAGCTACTTTGACTATCATAAAAAAGAATGTTTTTAACTATGTCATGTATTGGAGAGGTCGGCATGTCCTCATATATGTGGATAATTGAGGAAAAGAATATTTGGGATCATATTTGTGAAATTAAATTGTGTTTAAGTGTGTACATAGAAATACTGTATATATTTTATTTAATACACAGGTTAATCTTATGGATTGTCTTGTTTTGGGATTCACTTTTTGTATTAAACTATGCAATTTTTCTAAATTGTTTGTACATATTGTAAATATCTGTTTGTGTTCTATATATACTTTTGCAGCCCTGAAGATGTCTGAGCAGGACGAAACGTGTTGGCTACTTTGATCATTGTTCAATGGGCGTGCTTTTAAGAAGAAAATGAATAAAGAATAAATGAATACAGACAACGTCTCTTCATGTGCTATGTTTTGATGATAATTACTGTCACAAGTGAAATGAGATGTGTGCCGAACTCATATGAGACAGACTTAATTTAATCAATATTGTGAGTGCTGAACCACCATCAACTGAACAAAAAATTGTGTTATTATTCTTTGTAGTAAGCATGTAGATGTTTCTGTTCTTTTACAAGAAACTGATAATGAGGGTAGGTTGATTGTTACTAAGCACACTGTTCACAAAATATCAATAGCTATTTTTAATGTCAATGGTCTAACTCAGAATGATTTTTCGTTTTGGCCTGACATTGAAAAAAATGTCTTCAGTTTGACGGTGAGTATTTTCTTCTAACTGGACACTATAATCAAATTATTGATCCTTTTTTTGGATAAGCAATCTCCAGTTATGTTTACCATCATAAAATGCACTCAAATTCTGTTCTTTCATCTCCCACAGGTCCTTAGTAGATTCGTGGCAGTTGTGCAACCCCATGGTTCACGCATACACTTTCTTTTTCCCAGCACCCAATTCTCTTACCAGACTAAACCATTTAATCTTTAGTTAACACCTTTCTCAGCACATGACTAAGGTAAAAATTGCTCCAACAGTGATCTCAGATAATGCTCCTGCGATAGCCCAACTTGATTGGTTACTCTTCATAAAACACTTGATAGATGGCGATATCATAATGCTCTATTGTCGGACACCGACTTCCCTTCCTTTTTTATTGCATTTACCTCTGACTTCTTTTCTATTCATAACGACCCCCTTCGCTCTCCACAGTTAATTTAGGAAACCTTTAAGGCTACTGCACGTGGCTTCATTGTTGACTATGTTTCCAACAAAACAAAATCTTTCTAAACAACATACTCAATTATTAATTTCTATTAATCAATTGGAATATCCATATTGTTCTTCTAAATCAAATATTGTGCTACATGATTTGGTTGGAGCCAAACTCCACTTTAATAAAATCTCCTCTGATAGTGCCTCTTCATATTTACTGAAGAGCAGCGCTCTATACTATGGTGCAGGAGCGGTGCGTCCATTGGAGTGTTGGGGCGTTGCCCCCCCCCGCTCGTGCCCGCAGCTCCCTCGGCATCTCTGAACTTAGTTTACTTAAGTTCAGAGATGCCGTCACCGAGGGAGAACTGAGTCTGACAATCATGTCAGTCAGCATGACGTCGGACCGCCCACCCCTTCAGAGTCTGAAGGGGGTGGGCGGTCCGCGTCATGTTGACTGACGTGCATTGCAGACCAGCCAGGGACAGGCAGCAGCACAAGTGCGCATGAGTGGGGAAGGTGAGCGAATTTTCACCCGTGCCCAATCATGCGCACTTGTGTTTCCACTGGCTTGCGCATGCCCATTAGGAGCCCCTCGGTCTCCTAATGGGCAGGCGGCGGGCGAAGAGTAACCGTGCCCTCAGCCAATCCTGGCGCTGCAGCAGCGCCAGGATTGGCTGAGGGGTTGCCACTCCACTCCTGATCGAAGAGGCGCCATTGCTGCAACGCGGACTAGGAGCAGAGGCGGTCAGGTAAGTTTGCTAAATTTTGTATTCTCCCTCGGCCCCCCTCCCCCGCGCGAACCCCCCCGCGAGTACTGTGAGCCGTGGCTGTCAAGCATGGGGTTTTAAAGGGGAGCACCTATCAGGTTGTAATAAAACGGCCTTTTCTCACCTCTCGCCCCGGTGATGAATGGCAGCGTAATTACGCGATGTGGCATAATTATGGAAATTTCCCGCAACAAGTGTAACACAAAATTCCCCTTTAATTTTAATGTTGTCTGGTCCTACTTACCATATTCACTGCTGACCGGTGTGTACTACCTACAGTGTCTGGTGAAAACACACCCAATGTGGCTATGGCATACTTTCCAAGTGTGACCAATTAGTACACAGCCAGTGTGATGGGCAACATGCCCGTGGCGCTGGTGGGGTGGGGGGGTGACATACTCTGTGTGCCTGTTGGATATGTAAGGATGATACACACTCAGTATGACCGGAAAACATACCCTGTGCGTCCGTGAGACCCGTAGACACACCCGATGCCGGTGACCGCTGTTAGTTAAGAGATGGACACAGAGGGATACAGACCCGGAGGACCCAGAGCTGCGCATACTCACCTCGAGTGACTGGTCGGCTCCGGTAACGGGATGAAAAGGCCTCCCCTTTAAGCCCCTGGCCCACATCTACAGCTTAAATACCAGGGCTGGCTCAATAGGTGGCTGCTAGAATGACCCCAGCGCAGACCCCGACCTTGCGCATTGATATGCTAAGCGCAGCCGGCCCTGTGCCGAGCATCCCCCGAAGGGAAGAAAGAGCCCTCGTCCTGCAGTGCACACATTTTTACTGGCCCCGTTCAGCACAAATTGTAGCCACACAGAATAAAACAACGTTGAAACTGGGGCGCCATCACCCCCATCCCCACCAGCCCCGAGTCTCCCTTCCCCCTCCTCAGAGGACCGAACAGGAGGTGTTAGAATGGGTGGACGGGAGGGGGTGGTTAGTTAAATCGCTTCTTTGTCTTCAATTGTTTTCATTTACTACAGTTGCTATTTCAGGCCACAGAGTGGAAACACTTTTAGAATCTTTCATTTAACGCACCAGAGCATTCTGGGAGTTGTAGTCTTTTTTGTTGCTTCCATTTGATCATTTACACTCAAATATATGAAAACGTTCTGTTGTGTTGTTCGCCCAGAAGAAACCCTATGTTTACCAAGCACACATTTAACATGGGCACAATAGATCTACTGCAGTTTGGGGTTTTCAGTCACAGACAATGTTTGCATATTTAGTAACTGTTCGCTGGTGCTGGGGGGCCTACAGGGCTTGCAGGTCCGGATTGGGACTACCAAGTGGATAAATAAACCAATAGGTAGTAAGTGGCCAGTTCTGTTAAGGTTTGTTTTTAGTGCTCTGGGTTACTGGAACAACGTGATAATTTTTTCATCATCCTGTATCACGGGCACCTGGCATTTAGTGGCGGGGGTCAAATTATGCTCAGAGTTAACTAAATTAGGTGGCAAGAAAAGGCAAATTATCTGGCGTAATGCAGCGCATCGTGTGACAGTATTCTTGCATTATTTTGTCTTTTTGCTACATGCTAACACTATATGGGTAAAGGTTCCGAATTATTAGTAACAGTTTAACACTCACATGCAGCAATAAGCAATTGAAATGTGATCAGTCAAACTTCTCAGGTAGGGCCTTCCTCTGGTGGCAACTCGCGCCCCACATTTTTGGTAACTTTTGATCTGTTTGAGCTAGAACAATTATTTATTTTGGTAAATCTGTATATTATGCAGCAGATGATGGATTATGTGGCAAATGAGGCAAATCTATAATTATGTTGAAAGCGCTGCATTCAAGGCTATAGAATCACATAATTCCGTGGCTCTGCATGCATTTTAGAACTGGCTAATCATAACCAGATTTTTTGACTCTGTTGGGATTATGGGGAATTTTGTGTATTGAGTTAGGAATACCGAGGTAACTTCAAATGGCCACAGCCCAAGGTATTTTGGTGACCTTTGGAAAAATGTGGCCTCCAGGTTTAAGGGAAACTTCAGTTTCTCTAGGGTGACAAATACGTTCAGAAACCTGATCTGGTACTTGACTACCTGCTGCTGGACCCTGGTTCCAAGTTGGGTAGTTCCAAGTTGGTTTGGGTTGAGTGTTTGAATGCCATCAAACCCAGCCCCAGCACATGAGACTAGGGCCACAGACTCGAGGTCAATGCCAAGAAGGCAGAATTGTGAACTTTTGTTATGATTGTGATGGACCCAGAGATTAACTAGGTCTTTTCTTGCTGCAGGGAAGTGAGTTCACCAGGTAGATTCATGGTTGCATGTGCTCACAGGTACACTATCATGGCACAAGTCAGATTTGGAAGCGGGTGTACAGAGTTCCCCAACTGTTTTTAGAAAGAGTACTCAGTAGTCCTTAGCCCAGTGCTCAGAGGTGTCACCTTGTACCCCAGCATTGCTGCTGCTTGCCTTTGCAAACACTTTGATGCATGTAACCTGGCCTCAAGGTCTTTGTAAGCCTCCATCCTGATTGCAGCTTCAAGTTCATTTGTGGCAATGTCCAAGGAGAGATCATCTTCGAATGTATTCTCTGAAAACTTGACAAAATTAACTGCTCTATTGCTTTACAAACTTTAATGTGCTTTGGAGCTGGATAAAGGATGCCAGCAGTAAACAAACACTCATCAACAGCAATTTTAATGTTTAAAAGATACACCTAGCACATTTAGTTTACCCACTTAAAGTAGTTCAAACATGTACTCTCCAAGGTCCACTTGTCTGTTTAAACATATTGTTGCTTTCAGCGATTTCTGAGCTTAGTTACAATCGGATATGTGTAAAAACATACGCTCTTGATGTATACAAAATAAAACCAAAAAATGTTGTTTTCACTTTTGTTATTGATACGTCGTCGTTTTTGTAAATAGGCTCTTGATCTTTTAAGAGACAATTATTATACCTACTTGTATCACTTCATGTAATGTCACTTTCTGCGACGTTATTGCGATTTCCATATGATAATCAGCCCCTCACTACTTTCCTTAGGACTTGTGTCCTGCACATTGTCCTTGTCTTCCTGGTCCGCTGGATCTGCTCCTTAGCCTCAGACTCTAAGAGGTTTCACGGGACCAGGGCAGGCATTCGCATTAACGCTGCCCTCAGCCCTCCAAGCCAAAGCTCCGCAGTAAATTGTCGTCAGGACACCCGAAACTGGGCCTGTGGGGACACAGCTCTTCATCGCTGCCTCACCGGCGGGTTAGGTTCGTTGCCCTTTTCCAACCCCTCTCCTGCACCCGGGGGAGAAGGCGGCCCAGAATCGGAGCCACGAAACTAAGACCGCTGCTGTGAGCACCAGGACTGTAGCAACGATTCTACACAACAGCTGACTGACATTTACCCTTTCCAGCCACAAAAGCTCTTAGCCACGGCCACAAACACCTAGACCGAATCCTTCCAATGGTCCCTAGGCTCACATGCCCCAAGCACAGCCACTGTCAGAATAACTTTAAAGATGAAATGGCATGGAAATAAATCAGGCACTCACTTATCCAGCGATAGCAGTGTCCCCTCGCCTCCGCCTTTCCCAAACAGTGGGCACCACATTTAACCGGAGAAATTGGTATGGTTTTAACTTCCCAGAAAGAACAGGGCTGCGTGAGGAACCATCCCACCCCCAACTTGGAGACTAGAAGAGGTGCATAGTAATGACATCATACAGGAAAGCACATTCTCACTGCACACAGGGAATCAGCCAGTGAGGAAGTGGGGAGTAAGTAGAACCCTTAAGTCCTCTGTGTTTTTCACTTACTAGCCACTCAAACCAGTGATGACTTCTAAAGCAAACAATGCAGTTGCTTTTTATCTATCAAAACATAGAGAAAACTTTCGCCTGGACAATATAAGGGGAGTTGGAATATGCAGAAGGGTTCAGGTTTGTGCAGTAGACTGTGATGAGTTTTCAACTTCCAGAGAAAATATAGAGAGGACATGAGATGAGAGAACTCTCTTAAGGGCATACTTTTGAGGAGGCCCTCTGCTTTTGATTGCAGTGGCTCAGTTTATTTGGTGATTCACAATTCCAATCATGGGTAAAACATGCCTTGTTGAACATAGATGAGATGTACTTGCAAATTGTTTGATTGCACATTGCATTTCAGATTTTCAATTTGACCAATCCTTTGACTTCTTACCAACGAAATATGAGTGTCTTCCTGGTCGAGGACCACACTGCTTTTTCTCTTATCTGTCTTGTATCAAGACCCTGCTGGACTATGGGGTGAAAGAAAGCTTGAATAAGCAGCTACCTATGTTATATGACATCTCTTTATTAATGTAATAACTGCACTTTCACAATTGCTTTATTAACCTTCCTGCATTCTCAAATTTGCTTGAAAATGCACCATTTGTCCACTCTTTTTTCAAAATTTTCTCGGGGGGAGAACCCCCCGAACCCTCCTTAGGTTGTTCGGGCTCGCTCGCTACGCTCGCTCGCTGCGGTGCAGTATGCCAATATTTTTACGCCCCACCACTTACAAATGTCACCAGCCACCACTGCTATGGTGGCCGCAACAAAACTGGTAAGCTTTTAGCTAATTATCTCAAAATATGGAAAGATTGCACAAAAGTGGAACCTTTGCAATCCAACTCAGGTGCCCAGATCTATAAAGATTGTGATATTCTTCATGAATTCACAACTTAATAATACATCACTTTATACCCTGTAACATCATCCTACAAAAGCAATATTGATTATTTTCTCCAAACTCTCAACAATTTGACAACTTCCATGCCTGATTTATCCAATTTGGAACAGGATATTTCCCTTTCTGAATTACATTCTGCTTTTCATCTTCTAAAGAAAGGCAAACCACCTGAGCCTTACGGTTTTACTGTAGAATTGTATTCCCGCTTCGCTACTATACTACACCCAATATGAGACAGCTATTTTCATCTTTTTCATATCCTAATTCTCCCAAAGATATCTTTTCAGAATCATTTATTTGCCTTATTCCGAAGTATGGTTAAGATTATAATTTATGTAATAATTATCGCCCTCTTTCCTTGGTCAATGGAGGCTATAAAACCTTCACCAAAATCCTTGCTTTGTGGTTATAATCCCTCTTACCCAACTAAATTGGTGCAGAAGTAGCTGGTTCTATTAAGGGTAACATGGGTTCTGACAACACTAGACTATTTTTTATGTATTAACTAAAGCTTCTCATCTCAACTACCCTCTGGCTGCCAATGCTATTGATGCAGAAAAAGTCTGTGATAGACTTAATTGGTCTTTCATGTTTAAAGTTTTACAATGGTGTGAATTTGGACATGAAATTCTTTCCCTCATAGCCACATTATATGATTCTCTAAAAGTTTCTGTTAAGGTTAAATGGATTAACCTTTCTATACTTCACACTCCAAAGGGGTGTCTGACAAGGTTGTCCCATGTCTCCTCTTCTATTTATACTAGCATTCAACCCATTTCATTCTACAGTTCGACAAAACCCGCTGATCTCTGGTTCCCGATATGATTCTTATCACTTAAAATTAGCTGCATATGCTGACGACATTTTTTTTTACGAATCCTGAGATTTCTTCACCAGCCATTTCTCAAGACATTCTTTCTTTTTCAAATGTCTCAGGCTGCAAAATTAATTTTCATAAAATTGAAATTCTACCATTTATTAAATATTGTAAAAAACAATTATTCATCTCTTCTGGTTTTGCCTTGGCTCCCATTAAAACCAAATATTTAGGGCTGTGGTTCACAAATTCTATCACTTCTTCTGTTTTCCTTAACTTTACGGACCTCATTTTCAAAATTGACTCTCTTCTTTTCAAATGGGATCAGCTTTTGTTATCTTGGTGTTGTCGTTTAGATTCCGTTAGATACAAAGTGTCTTCCATGTAATCTCGAGTCGGCGGAGTCGAGTAAAGAATTAATAACCCGTGTCACCCCTGTTATTCTTTATACTTTAATTATGATCCTGGTGCATATTCATCAAACATATTTTAGAAAAGTTGACTCAATTTTATCTAGGTTTTATGGAAAAAAAAAAAATCTTGTAGCTCTATATTCGAACTTGGAGGCAGCAAATGTAATGGTGGGGTGAACTTTCCTGATTTCCAACAGTACCATAAGTCCTTTTCCCTTTGGCAGGCTTCTTTTTGGTTGGTCATCATTTCTTCCCCTTTCTTACCACTTTAATTGTTCATAGAAAAATTTCTTATTTCTCCTTTTTCTTTTTTAGAAATATCTTGCCCAGTCCTCTCATCCTGCACATTTATCTTCCCCAATTTTTGACATTTGTGCCAAATACTCTCTTCCCATTTTACTTGTAATTCATTAAATCGTGTTATCTTTTACCAGCTGCCCATTTGGTCTAATAAGCTAATTAAACTTAATAACAGACCTCTTTTCCGGAAAGCATGAAAACACAAGGGAATTTGCTGGACTGGTGATCTCTTTGATGCTCTCTTTTCCTCAATTTCAATGAAAATTTAATTGCCTTCAATCCCTTGTCTAACTTTTCTATTTTAATGAATCTTCTTTTAGATATTTGTGTAACTTTGCCTGATTGTTCTCTTGAAGATCCTTTTACTCATCATTTACTTCAAATCTTGTCAATTAGACCTGAAGCCTCTCTCATATATACATTTTAAAATTCTTCTCTTCCTTTAAGAACTAAAAATGTATTTGAATCCTTTAGGAGCTGATTAGGATGGCGTGCGGACTTACGCCTGCCCGCCACCCTATCGGGGATGGGGACTGCCCGACATACTGTCGGCGGTCCCACAGGGCAAATTAGGATGCGGCCGCAGTGGCGGTCGCATTGCCCATGTTTTACACTGTGGCGGGTGGTGCTAGCTGCAGCACCCGCCGCAATGTAAAAAAGGGATGTTTTACATATCCCTGCACTACGTGACTGTCACATGGTACAGGGATATGTAGGGGGGCACCATAGGTGACCCCCAGATCCCATGTCTGGGGGGGAGGGTGGAAGGGGTGCCCACTACAAGCCCTCCAATGTCCCTTTCCGCCAGCCTTTTCAAGGCGGGCGAACCGCCATGAAAAGGCTGGTGGGGAGGGACATCGTTATCTCTATGGCGGTGCCTCGTAGGCACCACCACCATTCTGGGAATGCGGAGTGGTCCGACAGGCAATCGGAATGATTGCTACTGTCAGACCCGTGGCGGTTGGGCTTTCCGCCCGCCAGCACACCACCGCCATCAAAATCTGGCGGGCAGGAAAGCTGCTTAGAATGGCGGGGAGACCGCCACCGACAGCCTGTCAGTGGCGGTCTCCCTGCCATCCTAATCAGCCCCTTAGTGAGGTAGCTTAGTGTTAGAATCCTGCACAATGTGATACCAACATGAAACTTTGCACAGGGCTTAATAATATGGTAATAAATGAGTGATGATGTAGACCCCAAAAATCGTATGGCTACTTTGCCCGTATAATGTCATAAAAGAAAATAGCTGCGGTTATTACTTGTATAGCAATTATGAATCTAATGTTAGGCATCCATCACATCATTTCACACGTTTTTCTGGTCGGGAATGCCAAAGGTGGTACAAATTCTGCATTTTTGTTGATCCCTGATGAAGTATGAGAAAATGTTGTTGGATCCAGTAAGTAAATATCTTATTATGTATATCAATCCTTCTTAAAAATTGAAGAAAATGAGTAGACCAAGAAATGTACGTTATCCCTACCAGTGTGGTATTTGCAGTTACCATGTACAATGACAAAAAACAGCTACATATACCTGGAAGTAATATCAATGCCTTCCAGCCGCCTCCTATTCATAATGAACCTATGTTAGATGAATGGCTGCAGATGATTCAAACTCTTGATCTCCATAATCTAACCAATATAAGCCACGCCAGTTGGGCTGCTTTTCACTCCAACAGAAGTGGTTCTGTCACAGAAAGCCATAGTGTATTGCTACCTTTATTAAATGAGTCAATACATTCTCCTTCTATGGTATGCCACTGCTTTGATATACTAAAGTGTACACTGGCCACAATTAATCCTAATCAGACTCCTGTGGTGACATTAGATCAACCAGTCTATGCAACAGTTAAACAATTGCAGTGGTTGCTTCCAGAATTATATGGGGAAGACAAAATAGTAGTCATGATGGGAGCGTTACACATTAAAATGTCATTCCTTGCAGTTTTAGGAGATTGGCTTGATGGTAGTGGCTGGGCTGATATTTTAGTTTAAGCCAATGTTACCAGTGAGGGTAAAGTTGTCTAAAAGGGTCTCATGTAAAACTATCGCACTACATACACGAAGTTAGTGTTGCATTACTGTATATGCTTTTGAGGAAGGCTTATGATGTATCTACTGATGGGCAAATATCTATGAAAGAATGGATTACACAAAGAGTTTGAGTGTCTGTTCATTTCAAATATTGGTATATTACACTTCAACTCAAATTACTGCTATTCCAATTTCTTGATTCAATTTCTCCATTCAATCAGCAAATTTTGAGAAATGTATTCTAACCCTGCAAATGATTTGTCCTTGGATGTTTGCTATGGACCACACCCACTATGCCAGTTGGATGCCAGTGTTCATTAAAATGCCTGTCGAGCTGAATACAAGAATTCCAGATGTTTATGAAGAATTTTCAAACAGATATTTTGTTGCTTGTAAAAGGGGTAGACCTTATTCCTATGTATCTCATGATTAGATGCATGAGCAGTGTAACAAGGATATCAAATCAGATGGCGGGGCAGTTGGTTTTCTTGATAATCCCTAGTGCATTGATGAAATGGATGGTGTCGGGACCTCTAATTGCCACCTTACTGGGACAATTCGATGAAGAAATGGGATTCAGTGAAAACAAAAATAACTGTGTTCACCATGAAGACAACGCCTCTTGCAACACTCGATTTGTAAATGATGTTAAGGAATTTACACATGTGTTTTCGCATGCCTGTGGTATTGGCGAAAATCTTATGAATATTGCATTCAACTTAATCATGAGTGATAATGCAAATAAATCTGTGTGCAGTGCTGGCGACGTGGGGAGAACTCAATATGGAACGTTTGTTCAAGAATGCCTGGTACACTGTGAAAAATTTCTTTTGAACCTATTCCTAAAAGCAAGCTATGTTTATTTCATGAGGTAGTCCCAAAATCAGTGAACCACAAAGTATTCATCTTAACAAATGACTGCTCACTGAGGGAGGATTGCTAAGATCAGGGACAAAGTCTGACGTCATGTCTTGTTTGGAAAAGCTTAATGGTGCTGTAGATAACACAAATAAGATTCCAGGCACTGCAAGTTGTGTTATTATGGATGGATCAGCAATAATCTGTTTCTTAAAACCCGACAATGTATGCAATTTTCAAGACTACAGCACCCTATATATTCCAGCCTTATGTAATGAACATACTTAACAAATTGAAACGAGTAGACCTAGTATTTGACCGTTACATAGAGGGGTCTCTGAAAAAGGAAGAAAGAAATAGGCGAGGTTTTGGTCCACGCTATTGTGTAAAAGCTTCAACAAATATACCAAAAAACTGGGCGACTTTTCTACAAAATGAAGATAACAAAAATGATTTGTTCCAATTCTTGGCTTCTAACTTTTGAGTCTTGAGATACCAGAGGGTAAAATTGTAGTACTGACAAAGGATGATAACATGGTGAATATTCCCGAAAATCTAAATATATCTAAACTCACACCATGTTATCAAGAAGAAGCTGATACCAGAATACTATTACATGCACAACATGCTAGTGAAAGCGGCCAGAAGTCTATAACTGTACATACAGTTGATTCTGATGTAGCAGTTATTGCTCTTTATGCATTTAGCTGTTTAAATCTTTCTAATTTGTGCATTGATTTTGGTATTGGGAAACATCAAAGGCTGCTGCCTATCCATAAGTATGCTAATAAACTTGGCAAAAGTGTTTGTGATGGTATTTTATTTTTCCATGCATTTACAGGTTTCAACACAGTATCTGCATTTGCATGTCATTGCAAGAAATCAGGTTGGGAAACGTAGCAACATTTTCATGCTGTCACAGAAACATTTATTGAGCTCTCTCATTGCCCACCAGATATTTCAAATAACAGTCTCAGTCAGCTTCAGTAATTTGTAATTAGATTATACAATAAGAACATTAAAACAGAATCTGTTAACGAGTGTCGAAGAATGATGGTGACCAAACTTAATCGCTTTCTAGACAATGTGCCACCAAGTGAGGCTGCTCTTTTACAGCCCAGCAAGAGAGCTATTTTCCAAGCGGTTTATGTGCGGTCTTAGTGGTGGAATGTGTATCCTGATATACCTGATCCGGCTCAGTGGGGATGGCAGAGGTAAGATTCTGTATATGAACCTCTGTAGTCACTTTTGCCTGATGCTTCAAAATACTACAAGGAAGTGTGGATGTAAAACATTGTGTACCCATGCTTGTAAATGTAAACAATTGTTTCTTTTATTTACTAGTCTTTGTGTTTGCGATGGACAATGCAATCAGGAGGACATGTTTTAGATGACTTGACCAAATAGTAACCTTTAAAAAAACTGTTGACTAAAATAACAATAAACATTAATAACAATATCATTTGTATCTTCATTCTTTTTCAATAAAAGGTTTAAATGTTTAAATGTTAAAAAATCTGTTTTTATATTATAACAAAAAATATAGCAAAAATATGCAGGGTGTCATTTAAAATTTTGTAATAGACTTGTGGTGCACCCTGTATATGGGGCCTAGTGCCCCCAAAATAGTAACAACATAAACTAGACATGATTTTTATTTGAAATTATTATTTTTAGCCATTCAAAAGTTAAGGGGGTGATCAAGTTATGCGGAATACCCTGTATATCTACGATATATCTACATACTTATCATAGTGTACTATGAGTCAATTAAATTGCAATATTTTTTAAATCCTTGGCTAAAAGACCATAACATTAATGTGCTGGAAGACTGATATTACATTTATGATAATTTACTGGCTCTTGCAGCGGCTATTTTGTATTAGGACATCACATGCCTAAAATGGGGGGGTCAGATTTTTTAGGTCTATATCACAAATCAATGTTCATATGACTACCTGTAAGGAAGCGATACCAAAGGGGATGATGGACGGAGCGTTAGAGCAAATCAAACACTCACCCCCAGTCAACTGATCTGGGTTTAATCCATCATCATTCTTTAGCTCACTCCACCACCCCAGTTCAGACATGGCCATATGCAAATCAGTCTGACCCTGTGCCTCATGGGAACAGTCCAGCCCGAACTGCCAAGCCATGTCTTCCCTGGACCGGAAACAAGCATCCTGGGACCGGTTTCGGGTTCATAACCCTCATCAGCCAGGCTATCTTGAATCCAGTGGCAAAGTGAGCAAGGGACCCACGTCTGGGCATATCCTGCCAACTTAGGGCGAACAAAGCGATACCAAAGGGGATGATGGACGGAGCGTTAGAGCAAATCAAACACTCACCCCCAGTCAACTGATCTGGGTTTAATCCATCATCATTCTTTAGCTCACTCCACCACCCCAGTTCAGACATGGCCATATGCAAATCAGTCTGACCCTGTGCCTCATGGGAACAGTCCAGCCCGAACTGCCAAGCCATGTCTTCCCTGGACCGGAAACAAGCATCCTGGGACCGGTTTCGGGTTCATAACCCTCATCAGCCAGGCTATCTTGAATCCAGTGGCCTGTAAGGAAGAGCCGACTCTGCCCCCCCTTGAAAACAACCTAAGCCATCCCACGATTCCCAACCCAGCTCCCATGACCCATTTGAACTTACCTTTTCATCCCCAGCCCGATGATCTGCTCTGTGGACCTGATACCTGTAGAGAGAAGAAGGAAAGGGTTAAGGTGAATGACGGAGAGACGCGGACAAAGAAGGAAGGTGGAGTCATAGATGTGAGAGGCCAATCACCAGCGAGCACGGACCCAGAAGGACAGACGCTCGGACCCGGGGCGGAGAGAGGAGAAAGGCGAAATCCGGAAGACTCCAGAAAGGAAGGAGGAGCCGAGACCCAAGGGGATAAAGGAGAGGAGGACGAAGACGCCAGCCCTGAGGAAGGAGACAGACTTCCAGTTTCGGCAGTCGAAAAGTGGAGACCAACACCAGAGGACTACGAGGCTCCAGAAAGGTGGAGCGAAGAGTGGTGGTCACCCTGAGAAGCCTGAAGTCCCCGCCGCAACTCAGGAGAGAGTTGCGGCTTTACCCGGTACGTGGAAAAGGGGAGACGGTAGCCTTGGGGGTTGTACGGGGCGGAAAAGGGAAATGTGGGGAGAACGGAGAAAAGGGGGGGGAGTACAAGAGAGGCTCAAGACGAGTGATGTGTAGGGACCAAAGAGAGTCCCTGACTTAATATGATGGCCATTGACTAATCCCAAAGAGAGAAATAGGTGGACTTCAAGGGAAGAGAGTGAAAAGACATATGTATATATGAAGAGTACAAGAAGAGAGGACTAAGGCGGTAGCTAAGGGAAGCTATAGAAAGGATTCAAGGAAAACTGAAAGAAAAGTCTTTGTAATTAGTTTAAAAAAACAAGAGAATAAATGACACAAAGTTAGTTATATGCATGTATTTATTTTCTTTCTCTTCTTTTGCACAAGCCCTCCCCATTTTCCACACTATCAGAGGGTTAGGAAGTACAAATGATTAAAGAGTAATAACCCAAAGAAAAAACAAGCATTGGCATAGCCAATAGGTCTCGCTTTTGGGACCTTATAAGTATTTAGTTATGCAGCACAATATCCTTGGTGCAACAACATCAACTGTTGCATGGCTAAACACTTATAAGGTCCCAAAGGCGAGACCTATTGGCTATGCCAATGCTTGTTTTTGTACAAAAGCACCAATTACAAACCATGCTGTGAGGGGGAACAGATGCACGAGAGCGAGGGATGTCGTCATGTGAGGGGGGCTAGAAGCACAGCGGTGCGGGCGCAGCGTGGAGGCACTAAAGCCGATGACAAGAGGGCAACAAACACACAGCGGAAGGGCGCGGTTTGGCCCTGCTCCAGGGGCGGAGCTAACACAGAAGAACACGTGAACCCTCGCGCCAACAAATGAGAAGTCAGCAAATGACAGTGACGATGAAGCCACGCGATGGACGCCTCTAAGCGTCTTCATGTAAATAAAATGCCTCGCAAGCGCTGTCTCAGGCGAGACGTTTAAATGTTTAAACAGCTAGGAGGCTGGGGCGCTGGGCTGTGGAAAACTCCGTCCGTACATGGATTCCTCATTCCTGCTTGGAAAGCATTGTATATATGTAATATTTCATTTTTTAAATAGCGCTTCACAGTTCATTTCTGCTGGTTCTAAGCACTGTAAGTAGCAGGCACTGCTATTTCTTAACTTGATCGTACAGATTTTACCAAACTTTAAAGGACGGATGCTGTGCCAGCTATACTAGCGCATCCGCTTGTAGATCACAGCAGATGTGAGCGGCGAGTGTGAACCAAGCCCACTCATGAGCAAAGAAAGCAAAGCTGTAGAAGTTCACAAGGCGCTATCCGGGTGTAATGTATTAATTAATCAGAAACTGGATAAAAGGAAGGCCTGTGCTATGGACCACACAGTGACATTTGCAGAGGGCCCGATTCACATGCACATTTACACATGTAAACTTACTCTTACGCACAAGCGCCAGTGTACGACTTTTGGGAAGGCACAAACATTCCCTGCAGTAAGCTGCAGCAGTCACAGCTTTACCAGCATCCTTGGGAATGTCATGAGTTTTTGTTATTTCCTTTAAAAATGAATAAATAATTCTGTCAGCGGAGCACATTTGTTTCAGAGCCAAGGCAAAGTAACCAGTGTGTTTCTCACCCAAAAAATAAAACGTGAATGCCGTGTGTGTTTTAAAAAAAAAATAATGCTGTCTAAGGAGCGCTTTTGTTTCCAAGCCAAGGCTATTGAAGTAAATGCCGTGTGTGTTTAAAAAAAAAAATAATGCTGTCTGAGGAGCGCTTTTGTTTCCAAGCCAAGGCTATTGAAGTAACCAAGCAAAACCAAAGGGGATGATGGACGGAGTGTTGAACATTGCAAGCACTCCCCCCCCAGTCAACTGATCTGGGTTTAATCCATCATCATTCTTTAGCTCACTCCGCCACCCCAGTTCAGACATGGCCATATGCAAATCAGTCTGACCCTGTGCCTCATGGGAACAGTCCAGCCCGAACTGCCAAGCCATGTCTTCCCTGGACCGGAAACAAGCATCCTGGGACCGGTTTCGGGTTCATAACCCTCATCAGCCAGGCTATCTTGAATCCGGTCCCAGGATGCTTGTTTCCGGTCCAGGGAAGACATGGCTTGGCAGTTCGGGCTGGACTGTTCCCAAGAGGCACAGGGTCAGACTGATTTGCATATGGCCATGTCTGAACTGGGGTGGCGGAGTGAGCTAAAGAATGATGATGGATTAAACCCAGATCAGTTGACTGGGGGTGAGTGCTTGCAATGTTCAACACTCCGTCCATCATCCCCTTTGGTTTTGCTATATTGAAGTAACCAGCCTGATCACAGGAAGTCATCAGCTAACAGAAGCACGAGTGCTTGAAAAGTGCAGACGCGCGCACGGCCACGCTAATTGGAAACAGATGGCCCCTGCGCGCCGCTGCTCGCTCCCGCAAGGTGGATGCCGCCACAAGCACGAGTGCTTGAAAAGTGCAGACCGATTCCAAAAGGTCATCTCCTAGAGCAGCGCATGCGCGCTGCGCTAGGCTCGACCTAAAAAGGGGGTTTCTAATTTTATATGCACCTGGGTGTGGTGATGGTCTCTGTCACTATTAAACCTACTAGACAGATCATTTTACTTACCTCAACTTCGTTGTGTTCTCTCCTAATAACCCGGGGACGGCTCACCACTGGAGACCGGATTTGGGACCTAAGAGAAGGACGAGAAAAAAAAGAGTTTCACCAATAAATGAAGAAGCCCTGACAAACCAGGAACATTAACCGAAACCAAGACATTATTTTCTTTGTGTTTATCCATTGTTGCATTGTCCTCTCAAAATAAAAACGCCAAAATTAAGAAACACATACGGCCTCCCAGATTTATTTTACGCCCATCCCTCACACTACCTAACACTGTGCCAAGTGCCATATTAGTGCCGCATTTTGCATGTTTCTGGTGTTTTTTGACTCTAAGCTACCTCACTGCTTGTGGGAAGCCGACTTAGGGCATATTTAACCATCCCCTCTCTGGGATAGGGTATTGCTTGAAATTCACAAACCTTCTAGAACGGCTACTCTTACTCAGACGCTTTTTTTGTTTGTAATAGGCTCAATTTTACTCCACTTTCCATATCTAATGTTGCAATTGCCCTGACTCCAGATGTTGGTCCTGTTCTTTTCAAAACGGTGGCCTAAAACTCATGTTATTTTCATGCTCCAATACTTAACTTTTTTGGCATAACAAATTCATTGCATTTTCCAAACATCCATTCCTTTTAGTTTTACCTCTTGGTAGCTTGTCCGATGATTTGCAGTCTCATTTTTCCAATAATAAACTGCTGAACCTTTTAATTACCATCACTTTTCAACAGATTACCATTAATTGAAAGTGTACATCTAACATATCTTATAAAGCCTGGTGGTATACAGTATACCATCACCATTAATTAGATTGGCTATATTCTGAATCTATTCTTGTTGCATAACAGTGCCTTACTATGGTTACCTCTTACCATCTTTTTAAATACCATTAGTGCACACTATAGTACCACACAACCTTCACCATTTCACACCTCTCTGAACAATATTAGATTCTCTGTTTACCAACCTTCATTTGCACATTTTTCTGATATATACTCTTGATTGATTTTTTTAATCAGTTATTGATGTTTATGCAAACTTGTTAATTTATGCTGGTCTTTTTTGGTTCTGGTTCATGTTGTACCTTTTCTTTCTTTACCTTCCTCCCTCCCTTCCACTCTCTTACATTTTCTAGGAAATCCATAAAACCCATAAAAATAAGCTTATATTGTATAATCAATTAACTAAGCTTTCTTTATTGTATCTTCCTTATTATACTACTGTTATAATGTTCATGATGCTTTTCTATTATCATGCTATTAGCAATATTGTTTTCACATCTCCTGCATGACTACCAATGTGGCTACAGATTCTCCGCAGCATGGAGACCGCTACCTTTCACATCATAAATGATACCCTCCTGACAGATGAGGATGACCCCTGCCTCCTGATGTTGCTGCACCTCTTAGCTGCCTTCAACACAGTTGCCCATCCAACCCTCATTCAAACCCAGGAGTCTCAAATGGGATTCACCAGCAGTATTCTTCACTGGCTCTCCTGCTATCTTTACAGTTGTCAGTAGTTGTTCACATGGGCAAATTCAGGTCCCAAAAGATCCCTATCACCTGTAGTGTCCATAGGGTTTCATATTGTCCCCTGCCATCTTCAACCTCTACATGGAGTTACTTGGGGCTCTACTCACAGATAACAGCATCAAGGTTTACTAATATGCTGATGATAGGTAAGAGTGCTCTTCACTTACCAATATGATGTTATATATACACACTGGTGACCGTGCTTAGTGAAATCATTTGTGACTGCCTATTGGCATTTTTTGGCCAGTTCACGGACCGATCACCAGACCCATGTGGGTAACACTATGAGCGATTCACTCATACCACTATAAACTTTGGAACCACTTGCAATGCCTCACCCCCTTGTTATAATTACACTATAGAGGTGCTGGACTGACAACGCCTCCATTTGTTGCCCTGATGAGACTGGCCTGAGGGCAGAAATGTCAACAGCAACCCAATTTTTGGACTGAATAACAAATATCACTAACTGTGGTTCAATGGACCTGTGGTCCAAAAGGTGCCACCATATGAACTCTATTCTGCCAGGGTTTTATATGTCACTTTTCTGTATGCAATGTGAACCCATCTGCTAGTACTCACCACTGCACAATTTATGTCACACTGTGCTTTCTGCACGAAGGTTCATCTCTCATGCACTCGTTAAACTGTAAACAAGAAGAATTTTTGATGATAGATTTCACATCAAAGTGATTAATATATTTTGGAAATAGTACTCAGCAAATAACATATATAATGCATATGATGAGACCACGATAAAATCAAAAGGTATTGAATGAAATCCTAGGGAACCTTTGGTGTAGTGATACACAGAGTGTGTGAATTGTTAAATAATAATAATAAGTTCAGAGGCACAAATTGTATCCTAGGAGCCTACGGTTGTGCTGCTGAATGCCTGGGTTGCTGAAAATTTAGAGTGCCTAGTCTTGATTCTACCCTATACCTCTTTCTCCCACCCCCTACACTTCCAGTCTCTTTATCACACTGTTCCAGGTTCTTTTTGTTTCCTCATTGTTCCCTTTGCCACTGTTTTCCTATCTTTCTTTTCCTTTTTTCTTCCCTCCTTGTCTTTCTCTCTGTTGCTCTAGACCATGGACTAATGAAGAAAAGCAAGTCCTGGCTGGTTCCCAACAAGCATCTACAATGCAATAGGTCTCGCATTTACACAGGTTTGAGCTATTGGCATTGTAAATGACAATGCCTTTTAGTTATGTTTTGGTTTTTAAAACATAAATAAAAGGCATTGTCATTTACAATGCCAATAACTTAACGTCTCGCAAATGCAAGACCTATTGCATTCCAAATGCTTGAAGGCATCCCTGAGTTGCCCCCTTCTGTCTCCCATGGACCCTGAAGAGCTCCCCATTTGCTACGAGTTAAATAAACAAGCTGGTGATCACAACTGCGCACAAGAGACCCTCCTGCAGTAAGAGAAACTCATTAAAGAAAACAGTGCTTACAGACTAAAGAAGCGGTACCGTGTAACAACCAAAGTAAAAGGGCCAGTCCTCATGGGAGATTACAAATGAAGACAAGGCGGTACTAAGGAGGGACTAACAAGCCTAATACCGAATCAGAAGCCAGCATTTACGAAGGACAATGACACAAGCCAATGACAAATATGGGCGGAGAGTGAGCGGGGCTTCAAGTACATGCTCCAATACAGCATGGCTCGCAGTGCAGCACATGCGCTGCCCAGGCTCGACCTAAAAATGAGTGCTGGCGTTGACTACCTGCAAGCACTCGATATATGTATCATCCAAGTACCCTTTCAGGAATATAGGGTGGCCATGTTGCTACCAAGGGTATGTACAGTTAACATCATGTGTGACTCAGGAACAGCACGTCCCAAATTTGTTGTTTTCCAAGAACTTCCATTTCTGTTATTGTTACTTACTTGACACTTCGCACGGAGACGTGTTTGGAGTAAAGCCAGGTGTAGCATTTTATTCGTTTCAGAGGTAAACAGAGATTTGGGTGGTTGCAGGTATAGCACACTAACCAGATGGTGCTGTTTGTTTATACGTTGTTTTAGCCTGTCACTCAGAGTTAAACGTGATTAGGCATGTTGTGTGTTCTATTTCACTCGTTCTTTAGTTGGGTGGGGAAGAATCTTGTTTATGTGCCAAGCACTTTGCCAGGCTTACACAACAGATGTGGTGTAAACACATTCACATAGTTTGCCACTTAATCGCGCAACACATCACCTTTACTATAGTTTCTTTGCATCCTTAGAAACCAATTGATGGGGCAGATTTTGTCAACAGTTCAATAGGCCACAAAACAATTGAGCCAGGTGGTACAGTCTGTTCCCAGATAATACTATATCGAGTCTAAATGTTCATTCTGAAGCACAGTAACTGAACAAGAAGTGGATTGTAGCATTAATCCAGTAAGTAAAAAACTCCGGCCGTAAGTTTAAAGAATATTTATTCTCAGCCCTGGAACAGTAGTCTATACCCTTAAAGCTACTGGCCAGAACTCCCCAGTTCAAATAACAACCTTCCAAAGCCCACATTCCAATCATGAAAAACATAATGCGCGTTTGGCTCTTGCACAAGGAAAAAGACAATGTACAAGCTAATGCACACTACATGGACGTTGGCTCAGGTGTATTGAATCACTGATTTTAGTTGTGTATCCGGTTCATTCATAAATAGTGAGGCTTCACTCCCACTCCGCATTATCCCGCTATAATGGCTGAAGGCAATGAAAAGCCACACAGAGCAACAGGGGCAGGGTCCCCAGCAGTGTCCCAGCTTCTTATAGGCCTGTGCTTAGAGGGACTACGTTGGGCCTTTCTCTAAAAGCTGGCTCTGCTGCTTTGTCTGGCTCCCTGTTGTGAACCATGGCTTTCAGGTTCCGGTGTTCATCACCAGATTCCTGCTCTCCTGCTGCCATGGAGCCTCTGCGTGGCCAGTAAAGGAAGAAGAGTAAGTAAAAAAAATCAGTGTTGTTTCTCTGTGTGTATGTGTGAGTGAAAATGTGTTTGTGAGTGACTGAGAGAGAATGAGATTGAGTGGGAGTGCGTGTTAGTTTAATGTTTGAGAGTGTCAATGAGAATGAAAGAGTGAGAATCAGTGAGTGAGTGGGAGTGAGTATGAATAAGGGAAAGAGAGGGAGTGAGTAAAGTGGTGTGAGTGGGTAAGAATGAGCAAGTGAGGGGGAGATTGTGAGAGGAAGTGAGAGTGAGGGGCGTAGCTATCAATGGTGCAACTGGTGCAGTTGTACCAGGGCACAGAGGACCTGAGATGTGTCTATAATGCTGAAGCAGGTGCAGCTGCACCGGGGCTCAGAGGCCCTGATACAACTGAACCTGCTGCACTATTAAAGCAGAACATATGTACCCCAGGAGTTCAGATCAGAGCCCCTGTACACCAGTAGTTATTAGTGAGGGTCAGTGATTGTGACAATGTGAGTGTGTGCAAGTGCGTTTGGGAGTGAGAAACAGTGATTGTGAGTGTATGGGCACATTTGTGTGTGTGGGCAACCAAGGCAAATGTTGAAAGAAAATGAGGTAAACGAGTAGAAAGTATTACGTTCCACCTCTTTTATGGATCACCAGCCACCACTGTAATTTATGTTGTCTACACAAGAAAGTGAGTAATGTGATTTCTGCATGGACTGTAGGAGGGGTAAATCCAAGGTTTATCAATGACGGACACACAAGTGCAAATGTGCCACTCCCGTAATGACCCCTTTGATGTAGCGACCGGATTGTCTTTTTCCAGTAAGGAAACTATGGTACAGGGTGGGAGTGTGTGCTGTTGTTGTATTAATCTTTCAACAGTACCATTAGCTGTACTTGCTAAGGTTATTGTTAGATGATGCTCTAACATCAACTGTCACCTATTCATCAGTCATTGAGTGAGTGTTCCACCAATACAATCAAGGCCATAGCATATAACAAAAGGAAGACCTGGCTCCTTTGTTTGATTGTTTATGCATTTATTATTTATGTAATGGTAGATAGCAATATATTAGTAAATAATGACTGGACAGGATGGGTACTACTCAAATATGTTAGAATAAAAAGAAAAAACAATAATCCATTAATAATCAAATACTAGATATTACATATTGCTATAGATAACACAACTTCAACATAGAAACTATCAAATCATCACATCGCTCTGTGGATAAATAATGGGTAAATGGGCTCCCACTTTTTAATGATGTTTTGTTTATTTGGCGAGCTTTTAAACCTGGAAGAGTGACGGCCTGGCTACACCAGTCATATAGTAGCAGCAAGAAAAAATATTTCAAAGAGAAACATTGTACATAGCATCTGTGGAGGATGATAAGTAGTGCATGTTTGGCTGCTACATAGAAGCAGTTTAGAACATTCGTGATGCACTAAAGGATGAATCTTGCTTGGCAAGATAAAATTCAAAACAAAGGAAATAATACCCTATAATTCAATAGAGGAACAATGGGGTATATCACATTTTCTTCAGATTTCTTAAAATCTGTCTTACTTTTATCTCGGTGCATTTATTTCGGAATTACTATTTGTTCAGATCCAGCGACATTGGATAGCTGTCATCAGATCCAATCTTGTCTTAATACAGGCACATTTTCGGTTTTCTTAAAATGTCACCTTTTAAGGAATCTGCAGGAAACTTTCCAAAATAAAAGTTCACCCACTTTGGTTCCTTCTTGCAAAGCTTTGTACCAATCCGACAAGTAAAGAAAAGGAGAAGGGGTTCCCAAAAGAGCAATTTTGTTTTGAAGTTTTGCTCTCCGATACAGAAAAAACAGCTGAACAGAATTACACAAAACTTGGCACAATATTAGAATGTTACTCAAAGATTGTGCTTTTGTTGGTTTGGTGTAACTCAGTTCAGTAAGTGTTTTGAGAAATCAGTGTTTAAAGAGAGGCTTAAATATCTTTGAATCCCAAAAAGTTTTTTAAAAAACTTAAAATCTATTGCCCAAAGGAGGTTTTTCTCTAACAATCTATAAGAATCTGATTGGCTGCCACAACTTGGAAGAAAATGTTTCGGCAGCCATTAGAGGAGTTGGGTATTCAGTCCTCAAGTTCTGGGGAAAAAAAGAAAGGGCATATAAGGGGTCAGGGTGAGCTCCCGCTGACACCCAGGCCCATACAGTTTGTCATGAGAACTTGTCATGAGAGATGTAATATGTGAGGTCATTATCAGAGCATGACAAGGAGGTGTTATGGTTAGTGTACTTGTCACCATACCTGCATTTTAACCGTGTTTTTTCAGTGAATATATGTTTATATATATATATATATATATATATATATATACATTTTTATATATATATATATTCACTGAAAAAACCGTAGGTTTCAGGCACGTTATAGTTACAAATTAGCATTTTAAAAACCTTTGAAATTCACTGAAAAAACCATAGGTTTCAGACACGTTATAGTTAGAAATTAGCATTTAAAAAACCTTTGAAATTCACTGGAAAAACCATAGGTTTTAGGGACAGTTATAGTTAGTTGGACATTGCACTCGTACAAAACCTGTGAAATTCCCCGTTATAGTTAGTTCAGCTAACTATAACTCGCGCCCCGCAATGCACTGCTGATGACGTCACATATTACATCACTCATGACATGGTCAGTGACATCACTGATGACATCACTGATGACATCTCAAATGACATCACTGATGACATCATCAAGTGACTGTGTGTTTCTGTAAAGTTTAAATATGTTTAATATATATAGGGAAAGGCGTATTGAAGAATGAGTGGGTGTATAAGTGTCTGAATGGATGATTTAGTACGTGCGTGACTGACTCTACAAGTGAGTGATTAAACGTATCTTACTGAATGCATGGGTTAGTGACTAAACTGTGTGAATGTCTGTATCCGTCTGTTGGTGTGTAAGTGGATGCATGGATTTGCGAATAGCTACATGAGTGTCTATATGGGTTATTGATTGGTTCTATGAGTATCTGTATGGGTGCCTGAGTGTTTGTGTGGATGGGGTGTGTGCGACTGTGCATAGATGTGTGAGTGGGTGATTCACTGGGTGGATGGTTTCAAGAGTGCATCTGTGATAGACTGTATGGGTGGGTAAGTGTGTGTAAGAGTGTGTTAGTGAGTGAATGTATGTCCCAGTGGTACATGTGTGAGTAACTACATATGTGAAAGGCAGTATATATGTGTATTGGAGTATATAAATAGCTATAAGCGAGAGTGAGTGATTGTGATAGTGGCTGTATGGATGAGTGTGTGCTTGTATCAGTGATTGTATAAGAGCGTAACAATGTGCTAGTATTTGTATGATTAAGTGAGCTGGTGTGTGTATAACTGTATAGGTGAGTAAATGGCAGTGTGTTTAATTATTTGCATGACTGACTAGGTGTGTGAGTACCTCTATGGATGAGTGGCGGTGTTTGAGTGTCTATATAGGAGAAAGAGTGCATATGATAGTCCTGTACTGAGTGACCATAAGTATGAGTGACTGTACGGGTGAGTGAGTGGATGTGTGTGTGTAGACCTAAGAATCAGTGAGTGGGTATGTAGTTATTGGTGTTGGAGTGTCTATGGTTTTGCGAATGGCACTCTGTAATTTAGATTGGGTGTATCAAAGGTTATATTAGGGTGTGAGGAGCTGCATCAGATTATCACGTGGATGATGTCATCAGTGATGTCATTTGAGATGTCATCAGTGATGTCACTGACCATGTCATGAGTGATGTAATATGTGACGTCATCAGCAGTGCATTGCGGGCGCGAGTTATAGTTAGCTGAACTAACTATAACGGAGGAATTTCACGGGTTTTGTACGAGTGCAATGTCCAACTAACTATAACTGTCCCTAAAACCTATGGTTTTTTCAGTGAATTTCAAAGGTTTTTTAAATGCTAATTTCTAACTATAACGTGTCTGAAACCTATGGTTTTTTCAGTGAATTTCAAAGGTTTTTTAAATGACAATTTTTAAATGTATTAATTTTTATATTAATTTTTTTCATACTGATTTACTACATTTTTAGAAACAATTTCTTTTACATATTTTATTTTTTAAATTACATTGTAATTACATTATACATTACATTACAAAAAATACTTTCTCAGAATGAATTACTTTAGTTTAAATACTTTGCACATAGGCAATAGACTTTTAAGTACAGTAGTTACAGTTGTTGCAATGGGCAACACATTTTCAAACACAATGCAACATTCAGCTCAATGTGAATTTCTAGTTAAATGCAATTAGTTACTTTATGGATTACTTTTCTAACCACAGGACTGGATCCTAGATTCAGTCCTGGTACATCTCCTGTAAACAGTTGAGTAAAAGCGTTTTGGTTACAGTCGTGATTTTTAAGGAATATTATTGTATTTTAAAAGTTGACACTTAGAAACTTTTTCTCATAGAATCACCAATGTTATCCTATGGAAGGAAATTCACTTAGCAGGTAAAAACTGTTATCGTTACTTTTTCTTACTCAGTGTTGGATCCTGGATCCAGCACTGGTGCATCTCCTGTAAACAGTTGAAAGAATGCGTTTAAGTCATACAGGCGATTTTTAAGGAATATTTGTAGTTTGTGAAAATCGACACTTTGAAACTTTTCTGCTGAAAACCAGACAATGGATTCCTATGGAAGAAAATATAAGTTACTGGTAAGTACGGTTAAAATTACTTTTCAGGACCAGTACTGGGCTGAAAGATACAGCACTGAGGTCTCTCCTTATAACAGGTGAGTAAATCGGAATTCGTATTTCGGCTGATTTTAGAGGAATATTTGTATGTTTCAAAAATCAACACTTAGAAACTTTTTCAGCAAAAAGCAGGCAATGATATCCTATGGAAGGAAATTCAAGTTACTGGTAAATACGGTTAAAATTACTTTTGAGGATCAGTACTGGGCTGAAAGATGCAGCACTGAGGTCTCTCCTGATAACAGATGAGTAAATCGGAATTCGTATTTCGGCTGATTTTAGATGAATATTTTAAAGTTCCAAAACTCCACACTTAGAAGAATTTCCAAGTGAAACCAGTCAATGTTAGCCTATGGAAGGAAATTCAAGTTACCGGTAAGTACGGTTAAAATTACTTTTCAGGACCAGTACTGGGCTGAAAGATACAGCACTGAGGTCTCTCCTGATAACAGGTGAGTAAATCGGAATTCGTATTTCGGCTGATTTTAGATGAATATTTTAAAGTTCCAAAACTCCACACTTAGAAGAATTTCCAAGTGAAACCAGTCAATGTTAGCCTATGGAAGGAAATTCAAGTTACCGGTAAGTACGGTTAAAATTACTTTTCAGGACCAGTACTGGGCTGAAAGATACAGCACTGAGGTCTCTCCTGATAACAGGTGAGTAAATCGGAATTCGTATTTCGGCTGACTTTAGAGGAATATTTTAAAGTTCCAAAACTCCACACTTAGAAGAATTTCCAAGTGAAACCAGTCAATGTTAGCCTATGAAGGAAATTCAAGTTACCGGTAAGTACGGTTAAAATTACTTTTGAGGATCAGTACTGGGCTGAAAGATGCAGCACTGAGGTCTCTCCTGATAACAGGTGAGTAAATCGGAATTCGTATTTCGGCTGATTTTAGAGGAATATTTTAAAGTTCCAAAACTCCACACTTAGAAGAATTTCCAAGTGAAACCAGTCAATGTTAGCCTATGGAAGGAAATTCAAGTTACTGGTAAGAACGGTTAAAATTACTTTTCAGGACCAGTACTGGGCTGAAAGATGCAGCACTGAGGTCTCTCCTGATAACAGGTGAGTATATCAGAATTCGGATTTCGGCTGATTTTAGAGGAATATTTTAAAGTTCCAAAACTCCACACTTAGAAGAATTTCCAAGTGAAACCAGTCAATGTTAGCCTATGGAAGGAAATTCAAGTTACTGGTAAGTACGGTTAAAATTACTTTTCAGGACCAGTACTGGGCTGAAAGATACAGCACTGAGGTCTCTCCTGATAACAGGTGAGTAAATCGGAATTCGTATTTCGGCTGATTTTAGAGGAATATTTTAAAGTTCCAAAACTCCACACTTAGAAGAATTTCCAAGTGAAACCAGTCAATGTTAGCCTATGAAGGAAATTCAAGTTACCGGTAAGTACGGTTAAAATTACTTTTGAGGATCAGTACTGGGCTGAAAGATGCAGCACTGAGGTCTCTCCTGATAACAGGTGAGTAAATCGGAATTCGTATTTCGGCTGATTTTAGAGGAATATTTTAAAGTTCCAAAACTCCACACTTAGAAGAATTTCCAAGTGAAACCAGTCAATGTTAGCCTATGGAAGGAAATTCAAGTTACTGGTAAGTACGGTTAAAATTACTTTTCAGGACCAGTACTGGGCTGAAAGATGCAGCACTGAGGTCTCTCCTGAGAACAGGTGAGTAAATCAGAATTCGGATTTCGGCTGATTTTAGAGGAATATTTGTATGTTTCAAAAATCAACACTTAGAAACTTTTTCAGCAAAAAGCAGGCAATGATATCCTATGGAAGGAAATTCAAGTTACTGGTAAGTACGGTTAAAATTACTTTTGAGGATCAGTACTGGGCTGAAAGATGCAGCACTGAGGTCTCTCCTGATAACAGGTGAGTAAATCGGAATTCGTATTTCGGCTGATTTTAGAGGAATATTTTAAAGTTCCAAAACTCCACACTTAGAAGAATTTCCAAGTGAAACCAGTCAATGTTAGCCTATGGAAGGAAATTCAAGTTACTGGTAAGTACGGTTAAAATTACTTTTCAGGACCAGTACTGGGCTGAAAGATACAGCACTGAGGTCTCTCCTGATAACAGGTGAGTAAATCGGAATTCGTATTTCGGCTGATTTTAGAGGAATATTTTAAAGTTCCAAAACTCCACACTTAGAAGAATTTCCAAGTGAAACCAGTCAATGTTAGCCTATGGAAGGAAATTCAAGTTACTGGTAAGTACGGTTAAAATTACTTTTCAGGATTAGTACTGGGCTGAAAGATGCAGCACTGAGGTCTCTCCTGATAACAGGTGAGTAAATCAGAATTCGTATTTCGGCTGATTTTAGAGGAATATTTGCACAATGGTGAAGGGAGGGGCGGGGCCTGAGGTGACATCTGTGCAAACGCGCCCCGTGGCGCGTTTTAAGTTGGGGGATTAAGTCCCCTTGAATCATGAGGGTCCCTACGGGCCAACTAGCCCACCAGGAACCTCCAGTATGCGCCAGGGGCTGCGTTGCAGAGACATGTACAGAGGCCACACCCCTTTTTACACCTCTCTGCAACGCAGCTCTGTGGCGCTTTCTGGACGTACCTGTTGGGCTAGTTGGCCCCCAGGGACCCTCAGGATTGAAGAGGATTTAATTCCCCATCTTAAAACGCGCCACGGGGCCTGTTTGCACACATGTCACCTGAAGCCCCGCCCTCCCTTCACCACTGTGCAAACGCGCCCCGTGCGCGTTTTAAGTCGGGGGATTAACTCCCCTTGAATCCTGAGGGTCCCTGGGGTGCAACTAGCCCACCATATACCTCCAAAAGCGCCATAGAGCTGCGTTGCAGAGAGGTGTAAAAGGGGCGTGGCCTCTGTACACCTCTCTGCAAGGCAGCCCCTGGCGCATACTGGAGGTTCCTGGTGGGCTAGTTGGCCCCAGGGACCCCAGTATTCAAGGGGAATTCGTTCCCCTCTGCAAACGCGCCAGGGGCGCGTTTGCAGAGTGGTGAAGGAAGGGGCGGGGCCTATGGGCCCGATCGTTTTTTTGTTCCCCCCTGAAGGGGGCTGTGTGACCCCCTTCCTTTTTCCTATTTTTAGGCCCTGGGGACCCCATCCCCCAGGGCCTTACCCCTTTTTAAAATTAAAATATAAAAAAAAAACGGGAAGGGGCCGCGTGGCCCCCTTCCCTGGGCCTGTATTGGCCCCGGGGACCCCATCCCCGGGGCATGGCCTCTTTTTTTTATTTGGAGGGAGGCTGCGTGGCCCCCTCCTCAGGCCATTTAAGGCCCCGGGGACCCCATCCCCGGGCCGGCCTTGCACTTTTTTAAATTTTTTTCTTTATTTTTTACTTTGGGGAGGGGGGCTGCGTGGCCCCCCTCCGTGGCCACTTATGGCCCCGGGGACCCCATCCCCGGGGCCTGGCCTCTCGTTGGGGACTGTGGGGAGGTCCCCAAGCCCCCCACAGTCCCGCCGGCTCCCCGTGTCCTACGGGAGCCGGCATTACTTTTACACATGGGGAGCTGCTAAGATGCAGCTCCCCGTGTGGAAAAGCAATCAGCTTTGGATATTGGAAGAGAGAGCAGGTTTCCCTGCTCTCTCTTCCAATATCCAAAGCAAGTTTGCAATGACAGGACGGGAGCCGCGAGGCTCCCGTCCTGTCATTGCAAACAGCAGTGTCCCGGGGGTAGGCACCCCGGGACACTGCAGGAGCCGGCCCTGGGGGTGGCGGTCCCCAGGGCCACCACAGGCTCCAGGAGGGGGCGCGCGGCCCCCTCCCTACATTTTGAAAGCCCCGGGAGGTGGTGGTCCCGGGGCATGTGAGGGCTGGAGCCCCCCACACAGGTTTTTAATTTAAAAAAAGAAGCCCCGGGGAGGTGGTGGTCCCCGGGGCTGCGGGAGGGCTCAGAGCCCTCCCGCACCATTCTACATAAAGCCCCGGGGTGGTGGTTCCCGGGGCTTGGGAGGCCCTTAGAGGCCCCCACACATAAAATTAACCCCCCCAGCATGCCCCCGGGACTTGGCCCACCCGGGGGCCAAGTAGCTATCGAAGCTTCGATTTTTTTCCGGCAGGATTCGCGCTCCCTGAGCGCATCCTGCCGATTTAAAAAAATAAAAAAACATTTTTTGCCCAGGGGTCCTTGTGGGACCCCTGAGCAGACCTAGGGGGTCAGGGTGTTTCTACCCTGCCCCCTTTGTGCGCTTTGCGCACTTGTTTCTGTCCCTCGGTTCTACCGAGGGACAAAATGGCTGCCAACACTTCCTGATTTGGAGTGTTGACAGCCAATTAACATAAAGCTCGTGCTCGGGAGGATCCGCGGCCCTAGATATATCTATCTTTTTACTTTTGATTTTCTCAGCAACTACTGAACGGATTTACACCATTTAACAAAAGGGTTCTTTCTGAACCAAGAACTACCTCTTTGCCAAATTTGGTGTAATTCCGTTCAGCAGTTCGGGCTGTAGCCGTGTCTAAAGTTTCCTATGGAAAATTGCATGGGAAAACGCGTTTTGGGACCCCCCTTTTTCTCGGCCCCCGCTTGACGAATCCCCCGAGACTTTCAGGGTAGGAGCGGACCGGAGCGCCCACAAAGTTTGAAAATTTTGCGAAGATACGTCAACCGGCAAGAGAGTTATTTCAAATAGAATGTCGCGGATTTCCTATGGATAATAGGTTGTAACTATAACTATCTACTGGCGACCGCCAGTAGATAATATATATATATATATATATATATATATATATATATATATACACACACATACTTGCACCCCTGCAATGCACTGCTTATGACCTCACATATTACATCACTCATGGCATGGTCAGTGACATCACTGATGACATTACTGATGACATCTCAAATGACATCACTGATGACATCATCCAGTGACTGTGAGTGTTTTTAAAACGTTTATGAGTGTTAAATATATATACCAAGGTGTATTGGTGAATCAGTGGGTGTATGAGTGCCTGTATGGATGATTCAGTGGGTGCGTGACTGACTGTATAAGTGAGTGATTAGGTGTCTCAGTGAATGTATCGGGGAGTGACTTGTTGTGTGAATGTCTGTAACAGTCTGCCAGTTGGTGTCTAAAGGGCTGTGTGGGTGTGTGAGTGGGTATGTGAGTGGCTGTATGGGTGAGTGATTGGTTGTCCAAGTACCTGTATGGGTGTCTGTGTGGGTGGGTGAGGGGATGTATGACTGCCTGTATGGATGAGGGAGTGGGTGAGTTAGTGGCTGTATGGGTTAGTGAGTGTGTGTATGAGCAGCTGTATGGGTGAGTGAGTGTGTGTATGGCTGTGTGGGTGAGTGAGTGGATGTGTCAGTGGTATATGGCTGAGTAACTGGGTATGTGAAAGGCATTATAGGTGAGTGATAGGGTATATGAATGACTGTATGGGTGAGTGAGTGAATGTGAGAGTGGCTGTATGGGTGAGTGTGTGCTTGAGTCAGTGACTGTATAGGTGAGTGAGTATGTGTTAGTATCTGTATGAGTAATTGAGTGGGTGTGTGTTTATCTGTATGGAAAAGTAAGTGGCTGTGTGATTGACTATATGGGTGAGTGAGTAGGTGTGCGAGTAGGGTGACAGACTCAGTGTGTGCGTGGCTGTATGGGTGTATGAGTGGATATGTCAGTGGGTGTATTAGTGAGTGAATGGGTGTATGAGTGGCTGTATGGATGTGTCTGTAGATCTATGAATTAGTAAGTGGGTGTGTAAATACTGGTATGGGTCTGTGAATGGGTTTTTGAATGGTTGTTTGGGAGTGGGTGTATGAAAGGTTCTATGAGGTTGTGAATGGGTGCGTCAGTGATTCTGTGGATGATGTAATCATTGATGCCACTGACCATGTCATGAGTGATGTAATATGTGAGGTCATATGCAGTGCATTGCGAGAGCGGGAGTTATAGTTAGCTCAGCTAAATATAACTGCAGAATTTCACTGGTTTTGTACGAGTGAAATATGAGCCTAACTATAACATCCCTGTAACCTTTGTTTTTTCAGTGAATTTTGAAGTTTTTTAAATTCCATTTCCAAACTATAACGTCCCTAAAACCTTAGTTTTTTTCAGTGCATTTCTATGGTTTTTTAAGTAGTAGTCGCGTTTGCAGAGTGGTGGAGAAAGGGGCAGGCCTCTGACCAGGTCTCAGGAATCTCGCTGAGTAGGAGTTACTGGCGATACCATGAGGACTTCTTGGCTCCCAAGGTCCCTCAACAGTCAAGGGGACATCATACCCCAACTAGTAGAGCACCAGTAGGTACGTTTGCAGAGTGGTGGAGTAAAGGGCCGTGGCCACCAACAACCTTTCAGCAGTCCCGCTGTGTGGGAGTAAAGTGGACTTAATTCTCCAACTAGTAGTGCGCCAGGAGGTGCGTTTGCAGAGTGGTAGAGAAAGGGGGTGTGGCCTCCGAAGTCCTGTCAGCAATTAGGCGGTGTGGGACATACTGGGGGTAACAGGAGGGCTTGTTGGCCCCCAAAGACCCTGTGGAGTCAAGGGGACTTCATCCCAAAACCAGCAGTGCACCAGGAGGCACATTTGCAGAGTGGTGGAGAACAGGGGCATGGCCTCCAAAGTCCTCTCAGCAATCAAGCTGTGTGGAACTTACTGGAGGTAACAGAAGGGCTTGTTGGCTCCCAAGGACCGTCAGCATCCAACGTGACTTTATTCCCCAACCAGCAGTGCGCCAGGAGGCACGTTTGCCGATTGGCGGTTAAAGGGGGCAAGGCCTCCGAAGACCACTCAGCAATACCACTGTTTGGGACTTACTGGAGGTAACAGGAGAGCTTGTTGGCCCCCAAGGGTCCTCTGGACCCAAGGGGACTTAATACCCCAGCCAGCAGTGCTCCAGGAGGCGCATTTGCAGAGTGGTGGAGAAAGGGGTCAGGGCCTCCGTCGATTTGCCGATCTTTTTCTTTCTTTTTTTTCTTTATTTGAGGAGGGGGGCCGTTGCCCCCCCCCCCCTTCTCTGGGCCAATTTTTGCCCCAGGGACCCCATCCCCTGGGACCAGGCCTATTTTGAAAAGGGGAGGGGGGCCACATGGCCCCCCTGCCCAGGCCGATTTCGTCCCGTGGACCCCATCCTCCAGGGCCTGTTTTTTTATTAATTAATTTTTTTAAATAAGGAGAGAGGGTGCGCGCTGCCCCCCTCCTGGGCCGATTTCTGCCCTGGGGTCACCATCCCCCAGGGCCCTGCCTTAATTGTGGGTGCCCTGGTCCCAATCCAGGGCACCCACTGCCACTGATGGGGACCGAGGGGGGAGCCTGAAGGCCCCTGCGGTCCCTATCGGCTCCCCGCCTCCGGCATTGCTTTTACACATAGGGAGCTGCTAAAATGCAGCTTCCTGTGTGTAAAAGCAATTGTGCTCCACTTTGAGCAAGTGAGAGCTCTCGCTTTCTCAAAGCGGAGCACACTTTGCTATGGCTTGGTGTTAGCGGTTTCGCTCCCGCCAAGCCATAGTAAACAGCTATGTCCAGGGGGTGGACGCCCTGGGACATAGCAGGAGCCGGCTCTGAGGGGTGGTGGTCCCCAGGGCCATGTATGGCTCTAGGGGGGGCATGTGCCCCCCCTCCTTCCTTGACTGAGGGCCTGCCCCGGGGAGGTGGTGGTCTCTGGGGTCGAGAACGGCCCGGGAAAGGGGCCACGTGTCTCACCTCCCATTTCTTAAAATGCACTTTGGCCCCGGGAAGGTGGTAGTCCCTGGGGCAGGAGAAGTTTGCGAGGCCCCCATTGCATTGCCCCGGGGAGTTGGTGGGCCTCCCCCGCACAAATTTAGTAGCTAGCCCCAGGGAGCTGGCGCTCCCCGGGGCTGCGGGGGGGCTGTGCGGGTCCCCCGCATGTTCATTATTGTTAGCACTGGGGATGTGGCAGTCTGGGGGACATGGGGGATGCGGTATGGGCAGCCCCCATATTTTTTAAAACATGCCCATGGGATTTAGCCCACCGGAGGCTTCTTATAAAAGGCACACGGGACCCCACGAATCTTTTTTTAAATTTTTGCCATGGATCCGCGGATCCACCTGCAAATTTGCGGCACAATAAAAATAAATGTGCTTTTAACTCCCGGCGGGTTCCCTATGGTACCCCCTCACCATATCTGGGGCGTCAGGGTAGTCCTACCCTGCCCCCTTTTCTTTATTTTTTACTTTTTTTGTGGGACTCTGCTTCAAGCCGAGTCCCAGGATGGCTGCCAACACTTCCTGGTTGAAGGGTTGGCAGTCAGCCAATCAAATTTCAGTAGGATCCGCGAGTCAACTGCAAGGACTCGCGACCTCAGATATCTATATTTTTTCAACTTAAATATCTCTGAAACTACTGAACGGATTTACACCAAATCATGAAAAGCTCGCTTTCTGGACCAACATCTAGGTTTCTGCCAAATTTGGTGTAATTTCGTTCTGCGGTTCGGGCTGTAGTCGTGTTAAAAAAATGAAAAATCACGGCCCCTGCTAGACGGATCACCCTGAAACTTTCAACACAGCAGTTAAACTAAAAAAGTGGACATTTTTGGAAAGTTTTGTGAAGATTTATCATGTGGCGCCAAAGTTATTGGCAAAACAAAAAACGCTTTTCCTATGGAAACTTTGGTCCTAATTATAACTACCTACTGGCTATAGGTAATATATATGTGTGTGTGTATATATATATATATATATATATATAAAAACAAAGGTTATAGTTAGGTATGGTAATAATATCTTTGCTTTAAAAATACCTCAGAAATTCACTGGAAAAACAAAGGTTAAAGTGAAGTTATAGTTAGGTGAAAATCTAACATTTGAAACTAAAAAAACACTGAAATTCACCAGTTATAGTTATTTCAAGTAACTATAATTCACTCCCCGCCATGCCCAGTTTTGCCATCAATGATGTCATTTCAGTTATCATCAGTGAAGTTATCAATAATGTTATAGAACATGTCTTGAGTGTTGTAATATGTGGGTTGCAAGAGGTGCATGGCGAGGTTGTGATTTATAGTTACTTGAAATAACTATAACTGACATAGAAATAACTTGCACCGCTGTGATGTTCTGCTTATGACCTCACATATTACATCACTGATGACATCTGAAATCTGTAGCAGTGCAAGTTATACTTACGTCAGTTATGTATAACAGTGAATTTCCCTGCCTTTTGTTTTTTAAATGCTAGTGCTTTTTCAGTGAATTTCAAAGGTTTCTTTTAAAATAAGTTAAAATCTTACTAAAATCTTACTACCTTTCTCATGTATAACTCCACTTTAACCTCTGTTTTTTTCAGTGCATATGCATAGGTATATGGTCAGGGATGGGTGGAAATTAGGGGTAGAAAGGGCCTTATAGGGTTCAGAAATGTGTGGAGTTTAGGGGGTGGTGAAGGGATTTTAGGGTTCAGGGTTGTTTTGAGTTTAAGGGTGCTGAGGGTGTTTTAGAGTTCAGGGATGGATGGAGTTTAGTGGAGGTGACTGGTTTTAGGGGTCAGAAATGGGTGGAGTTTTGGGAGGTAAGGGTTTTTTATGGTTCAGGGATGGGTGGAACTCTGGATTAATGAGGGGTTTTGGGAATCAGGGATGGGTGTAGTTTAGGGTGATGAGGGGAGTTTAGGGTTCATGGATTTGTCGAGGTAAGGGGTGGTGATGTTTTGTTTTAGCAGAAAGGGATGGGTGGAGTTTAGGTGTAGTGGTGTTGGGTGTTAGTGGTCTAGAAAGAGTAGAATGCAGGGGTAGAAAAGGCTTTATATGGGTCAGGGATGGAGTTTAGGGGTGCTAGTGAGAATTCAGGAATGTGTGGAATTTAGGGGTGGTGAGAATTTTTTAGGGGTCAAGGTTGCATGAGTTAAGGGATGGGTGGAGTTAAGGGGTGGTAAGGAGTTTTAAGAGCCATTGATGGGTAGAGTTTAAGTTGGTGAAGGGTTTTTAAGGTTTAGGAATGGGTGGAGTTTAGGGATGGGTGAGAGGTTTTAGGTGTCAGGGATGGGTTAAATTTAGGGATAAAAATTGCTTCATATGGTTGAGGAATGGGTGGTAAGGGGTGGTGAGGGGATTTTAGGGATCAGAATGGGTGGAGATTAGGGGTGATGAGAAGTTTTTAGGTGTCAAGGTTGCATGGTGTTAATTGGAGATGAGGGGTTTTAGGATTCAGGAATGGGTAGAAGTAAGGGGTGGCGAGGTGATTTTAGGGATCAGCAATATGTTTGTCAGCTGTATTCCATCATAAAACCGGTTGTTTAGTTAGCAGCGGTGGTTTGGTAGTGAAGGTGTATTATATTTTAAGTCTTCTTATGAGCATTTAACCTTGCTGTGGTTCATGTACCAGCAACCATGGAAGCACTTGTTGTGAAGTGTACATAATTGTACCTCACATTCTGCTTGCTTTGCGTCAGTGGAGCTATGTGATGACCAGCACTTTAACGGGACTAGATAAGACTGCTTAGGATACCACCTAGGGTGGAACACAGTTTCTCTGTCGGATTTTGTGTTACACTTGTTTTACCTTGCCATTACTGATACCTTGCTCTGGTACTGGAAATTTTCTCTTCACTCATATACCTTGTTTCTTTCATATAGCCTATGGTGCAAGGGGTAGTTCATCACTTAATTATACTTTGTCACAGGTGTATGTAGGTGGTGGTCCACAATCCAGTGATGACATGCATTTGTAATGGTCAAGAGATGCTTTGACATGCTCTACTATTTATTTATTTTCCTCATGATTAAATATGTGCATTTTGACGGTGCTTCTTTTTCTTCTGCCAGGAGCAGATGCAATTTGTGTAGTGTGAAGATATATTTAGATTCATTTCAGTCTGCTCTATCTTTGATTGGGTTGACGTCATCATATGTTTGTTGTCTGTAATATCTCACACATGATGTTTGAGTCTGCTGTGTGCGGTGGGAGACCTATGATGTGGTATTATGGAAGTGATCATTTACAATCCCGTACTGTCACGTTCATTGGCAGGGTATTTTTTGATGCACACGTGTACTGCTGGCGTGGCAGCTTCTCTAGTACGAAACATGGTAACACACAGGTTTGACAAATTGTGTGGATTTATCCGGAAGTTTCTTTCACTTGTCCACTATCATGAATCCCTGTGGACAAGTTACCCTGGATTAGTAGATGTCCGTTAATTGTGCCCCCTGACTGCTACTTCCTTTCACTCTTCATTAGAGCTAAGACTGTGCCTCCCTACCTAAATTATTCACTTAGTGCAAATAAAAATGAAGGATCGATTTGTATTGAGAAAATCATTCACAACAAATAATTGTACATTTGTTACAACATAGTCTTTAAATTCAGGATTGGAAGAGAATAGGAATGTATAATGAGTCACTGTGTCAGTGGCATAACATTAGCCCTCACAGGCTCAGCGGTGTGGGGGGCCCCCAAGCTCCGGGGGGTACCGTCCGGCACTGTGCACGGGTGGCAGGCCCCTGGCCAGAGAGCTCCTGAGTGGGTCTGGGAAGGGGCTGGGAAGGGGCCCTTCATGTACTTTGCAGGAGGGGGGGGCTCAAGTTTTGTTATGCCACTGCACTGTGTCTAATGTTTTCACCTGAATTATTACATATGTGTGTTTGTCTCTACCACACTGAAGTGTGCAATATGTCCTCATTTCCAAAACTTAAATACTGTACTCTCATTGGGTTTGAACAATGTTAATTTATTTTAATTCATGTATGCATATGTACGCCAAACTAGTTTCATGGCTCTGGAAGCCCAGACAACATAGTAAGTCAAGGATTCCCACCCACAACTAGACCACATTTAAAAAAACAGATAGGTTTTAAGCTTTTCCTACAAACAAGGTGATACTCAGTCATTCTTAAGTATAGTGGTAGGCTGTTCCATAATATCTGTAAGTTTGTGTGGCTCTATTGTACTCACAGTGAGTATGTTTGCAGGCCCGTCTCTCGTGTTTCTATCCTTTGGTTGGGAAGCAGAGGTTCAAAGTCATTAAGACAGGCAAACTTAACACAATTCTTTTGTCCACTGTGTCAAGAGCAGGTATAGCGCTCTGTTGTTGGCACATATACCATGAGACGTAAAAGTACTACTCCATATGCTTTGAGCGTTCCCTTGATTGCGCCCTTGTTTCTAAGCACATTTCTAGAGCAGCTTAAAGCCCTATACTTAACACAAATGAAAGACACTGACAGTCGTGAAACAACAAATATTTGTATTGCAATACTAAATTGAATATAACACACCTCACAATAGCTAACCTTCTATAGTTTATCTATTCATCTCACCAACCATTTGCACAAACTCACACTAATGATCACATCTAACTCCTATTAATCTATCACAAAGGCGCTGTAGTTATTGCGTAGCAGGGTTTCACTGAGGGTATAAGACTGATCCCAATGACCAATACCTAAACAAAAATAACCAGTAACCACTGGATTGACAACTAATCTTGGCTTCTGGAGTTGTGTGCTACTCCCCGTAAAATACTTCAACTCCGTAAAGCTCTATATACATTCAATTACAATACAATATGATCAATCAATCAATCAATCACAAGCTTTATTTCGACATAAAAAGTCATAAAAGCAACATAGAACAATAGTGACATGACTAATAAAATTAGTATGGGTAAAAAAGATACATTGATAAATACAATATGATATATGCCATTAAAGGCGATGGCCTTGTAATACAAGGACTTCTGCAATCCACTATAAAAACCCACCTCAAATTTCTTTATAATATTTGACTTCTGACGCACCCAGTCGCCTGTTATAAAAACATGCCGCAGCCACTCAACTGTAATAACTTATTACAGTTCAGTTCTAATGTCACAATGCCTGCTGCCAGAGCCAGCAGCTGAGGGAAAAGGCAGGTCAGGTCGCAGAGAATAATTAAAGCAGCTTTGTGGCTTTTCTTTCTTCTGGTCTGTTTTTCCAGCTGGACAGTGACAGGCAGAAAGTAGATATTTAGAAAACATGTTTATTTTTTGCACTCTTTAGGTAATCACAGAAAAGTTTGAATGTTTCTGTATGTTTAACACATTGCGAGCTGCTATGCCTTAACCCCTTCGGTGCTTATGACGAGACCAGCTCGTCATGCGTCACAGTGGAGCTGTGCTCATGATGAGCTGGTCTCGTCATAACAGGTGCGCACCGCCCACGCGGGATTAATTCCCCGCCTGTGCGGGAGAATTAATGAGTGGGCGGGTTTGTGACGAGACCAGCTCGTCATGAGCACAGCTCCACTGTGACTCATGACGAGCACCGCGGCGCCGCGCTCACCCCCCTGCCCCCCCGCACCCGTGGGGGAATTACCCCTGCAGGAAGGGGTTAAAATAAAAAAAACTGACATATTAAACTATTTCTAATTTCTTTTTGTAGCAGATTTCTAACATCTTTTTTGATGTTACAAACCAAAGAACAACAGCTGGCAACAAGATATCGCACCTCTCACTAAGTTTCACACAATTAGGTCCAGTGCACACATACCCTAGTATCAGCCGTTGAGTGATACTGCTGCTAGGCAGATAAAATATAAGAAAAACTGTGAGAAGGTGCACCCTCTCACATTGTTTTTCTTAGCTTTTTTGATGTGTTTAATTTTGCACTAGAGACTCTATTTTTATTCTTCATGTTTGCAAACATGCTCTATCTCTCAAATGAAAGAGCTATGTGCCAAGGATTTAAGTGGTTTGTGTGAATTGTGATGGTATGACTATGTATTATAAGGAAAAAGTACCCCCTGTGATACATGATAAGTCACTTCATAGTTCCATACAGTAGCGGCTCCTGGTGGTAGTGCTGCCGGGCTGTGACGTCGGGCGGGGGAGGGGCAGGGTGGGAGGTAGTAAACTCTGGAATACGGCCCAAAAGAGGCAAGTAAACAAATAAATAAATAAAACGAAATTCGTTGTGCGCGCTGCATCGCATTTGGCGATGCAGCGCGCGCAACGAATTTCGTTTTATTTATTTATTTGTTTACTTACCTCTTTTGGGCCATATTCCAGAGTTTACTACCCCCCACCCTGCCCCTCCCCCGCCCCACGTCACCGCCCGGCAGCACTCCCACCAGGAGCCGCTACTGGTTCCATAAACTAATAAAGGAACTCAGCCTTCAGTTCCGTTCCTCTATATGATCATGGAACTCCTCGGTAATTTGCAATATTCTTATAATGCCACTATTTACCCAGCGGCTGGCAAAAAAGTACATAATCTCTGCTGTTTAGCTGGCCACAGGCTAATTAGTGAAAATGATGTACAATTTGAGCGTTGGACGGTTAATTAGGGTGAAGGAGGTCTTTATTTAGCCAGCCATGAAGGAAAAAAGGGACGCCAGACAGTGGGAGGGTGGCAGACATCTTGTAATAGGGACGTGTTGTAATATGCGAGATTTATGAGACCTGACACGGTTGATAATGTTTGAGGTTTTTGTTTTTATTGGATTTTCTTTGCACAAAATTGTAGGGTTAAAGGTATTCTTCTGTTCTTCTCCTTAAAGTATCGGAAGGCTGGGGCCACCATGGAAGATGTACGATCCTCAAATGAAGAAGAAAATGCCACAGGTAAGTGTTCAATGTTTGGTCATTGTCATAGCTGGGGAAGGGTTCGTGAGGACGTACACCTAGTTCATACTAAGTTTCCTTATCCGTCACCATGTGCAAGAAATTTAGGATATTTGCCCTGTATACCATAAACCTAGTTAAATGTCACTATCTCGGAGTTCCACAAATAGATTTTTAGATGAACTTAAAAGTCACTCGTGGCCTACAATAAGGGAATGCTCAAACAAAAAAGGTGTGCACCTAATATCCAGATGCGTCTTATTTTATCCCAGTGTACTGGCGCTTTATACCAGGGAACCATCTTGACCCCAGCTTCCTACTACATCTCGTCCTTCTCTCTCTCGCCTCCCACACCTTCCCAGTAAACGATGGCATACCTGAGCTAGCCACGCTCCTCCAGGAGCACGCGGGACGGCTCGCGATGACGATGTCCTCCCAGCTTTTTTCCGTCCTCGTCTGGGCAATCAGCCTTCTCGTCCTCGTCTGGGCTCTCCTTGGCATGGTGTCTCTCATTCCCCGATGTATCCTCTCCTCTGCCTCTTCTTTGGTTTTGCACCATTCCTCCTCCTGCAGGTCTCCACCTCCTCTTAAATCCTGAGAGACTATAGCATTCGTCCAACTCCTGACCACATGTTCCTCTAGGTTCCATGAATTAAATGGCCCTTCCTCTTCTGCACGCATCAGGACCTTTTCTTGATATAGGCTTCTGTAGTTAGAGATCAAAGAAGGACTACCTATCTTGATCACTCCTGCCTGGCTTCCTGTTAGCGGCTGCAAACAACGAAGAGCACATTCAGTATGGGTGGAGCCAGTAGGAGGATACCATGGAAAGTCATTCATTTCATCCTCCCCCCTTGGGCCAGGAGACTTGGCAGTTCGACAAGATGCAAAATGTATGAAGCATTTGAAAGTAAGCGCATATATAAATGTGTAATAGTTTGTACAAAGGTAAGTGCATGCATTAGGTTAAGCTGTTTATAGATGAAAAAACAGTAAAATCAATTTATTATAAAACATTTGGTATTTCAATATTCAAATAAATAATGCAGGAGTAAAATTTCTGCTTTAGGAGCTTCAGGATATGGCACACAGATATTTTATGATGCAATCTAGGAGTATTTGGCTGCCTGCAAAGAATAATGAGTATGGTTTGAAGTCATGTTACATAAATGTTTTATTCACTCATGAGAATACATTTTTTTTAATGTTCATGATCCTTCTTTTTGGGCTTCTTCGGGAAGGCGTGTACTAGCTCTAGGCTTCTTTGTAAGGGAAATTGTGCTTGCTAGTTATTTTAAACCTGGCAATACAGAAGCAGTCAACAAGCAGCAAAAAATGAATGGAGGGTGATAGGTTGTATCTGGGCCCTGGAGGGAGTGACTCATACAGGAGGCAAATGGTGCTTGGAGGCACAGTGCTTTGGGACACTTGTAGGGGGTAAACTGAATGAGATACAATAATAGAGCTTCTGTGGAATGTGGAAATGGAAACAGAAGCCTGTGAATAAATACACTTTTTCATACTATTCATCCTGCAGAGTTGCATAGATGCTTATTGATACTATGTCATGAGAGGCCCCTTCAGCCGCACTAACATTTTAGTCACCTGCACAGTGTATGTTGGGAATGGTAGTTTCTATTTTTAACATGCTAAGCAGTGTTTTAAGTGGGCAAGGCCCTGTCTCTACTGAGCCCCCATTTCTGTCATTGACAGTACTGTCTCAGTAAAAGAAATCTGGAAGACAAAATAAAATCTGAGTGATAGGCTTGGAGGCTGTACCTGCCTAAAGTCATTGTGGGAAGTGTCTGGAGAAGGGAGGAGTAACACCACTAGGAAGAGAATGATGACAAGTAGGAGAATAAGGAGGTGGACCACCCGGAGGGCTAGGATGACCAGAGCCACGAGAACCAAACCAGCAGAACCAGACCCAGGGAGAACTAATCTATGAGGACCAGAGTTACCAGTGTCAGAGGGACCCAGTCACAAATAGAAAATGGGGAACAGGACTAGGGGTACTGGTACCAGGGTGAGAAGGATCAGGAAAAGCTTGATGATCTGGACCCACTTTACAAGGGCCCAAAGGAGCAGAACGCCCAGGAGTAGAAGTAACAGAAGGCCCTGGACCATAATGATAAGGAGAGCTAGGAGGGCCTGGGTGCACTGCTACAACCAGAAGGATGATGGTGACCAGTGCCAGGAGTAGCAGACCCAGGTAGATAAACCAAAGAGGACCAGTACAAGGAGACCAGTGGAAAGAAGAACCAGAAACAGGAGGACCAAGACCACAGAGATCAGCTCAAGGAGGACCAAGGGGCCTGAGGTGAATGAACCTGGTCTGGGAAGACCATGACCAGTAATGACCAGGGCTAGGAGGACCTGGAGACCATAGCTTAGAATGACCAAGGGGGAAATAAAGGACCAGGAAGGCTAGGCCCAGTGGGACCAGGATCAGAAGGTCCATGAGGGTCTGACTCAGGGGGATCCTAAAGCAGTGTGACAAGAGCTACATTAATCAGGGTGTCCTGCAACATGGGATCTAGGAAGACCAGTGCTGGGAGGGATGGGGAATATTAGACCTAGGAAGACCATTACTAGGAGCATCATGATAGAGGGGACCAGTTTTAGACGGACAAGAATGAGTTGGAACAGGAAAACCAGGTGACCAGGATGATTAGAAGGACTAGGATGGGGTAGGAGGACTAGGGTACTAGTAGGGCTAGTGAAACCAAGGCCAGTGAGACGAGCACCAGAATATCTGATACAGGAGGACTAGACAAAGGAGTATCAGAACTAAGACCTGGACTACATGGACCAGAATAACCAGGAACAGAGGGTTAGGAATAGGCAAACCAGGGAACTAGAAAATCCAGTAGAGCAGGAGGACTGATGGCCGACAATTATTGTGAGAGGGGTGAAAAGGTTCAGGACCAGGAGCCTGTGGAAACAGGAGACCCAGGATCCAAAGGACTAGGTGCAGGAGTGCTTGGGAATGATGACCAGACAGACCAGGAAGTACAGGTACAGAAACGTCTAGGGGTAGCATGAATCAGCGGTCAAGGAACATCAGAACTAGGAAAGGCTAGGATGATCTGTGGTGGGACAGAACAAGTTACTGTAGACAGATGAGGGCAAGAAGGAGAAGGACTAGGGCCAGGAGGATGAGGACCAGATTGAAGAAGACTAGGAATATCAGGACTAGAAAACCAGAATAAGCAGGACAGGGACTAGGAAGACCAAGGCGACCAGTAACGGCACCCAGAAGACCAGAGCAAGGAGGACTAGTTGAACTAAAAGGATCGTAACCAGGAGGACCGTAAACAGGGCTAAGAGGGCTATGAAGATCAGGACCTAGGGGACCAGGCCTCAGAATACCAAGTGGGGTAGAGCAGTTATTACACTTATCAGGACCAATTTGAAGCGGATCAGCTGTAAGAAGGCCAGTGTAGGAAAGTAGGATCAGCTTCTTATGGTTACCCCCACTTTTTGCTTAATGTGATGCTGTTTTTGACTAGTCTGACTGGGATCCTGCTAATCAGGACCCCAATCTATCTCCTTTCTCCCTAAACTGTTATATTGCACTTAGGTACACTGCAGATTGGATACTGGGGTACACTTGTCAGTACCTAGTATATGGTACACAGGGCATAGGTACCCCAGAGGTCTCCCATGGGCTGGAGCGTGTATTATGCCACCCATGAGAGACCATGCAAAATGGAACTACAGGCCTGCCATTGCAGCCAGTGTAAGTTGGTGCATGCACCACTTACTAAAGATATAGGTTTACTATATCTAAGGGTCACTGCACTTAAAATCTATACATCACCCCTATAGCAGGCCTTTACAATCCTGAGGGCAGGGTGCTTGGTTCTAAGTGAGAGGGTTCCCCTGCATGAGCAAGACACCCCTGCAGACTACGGAGTCCATTCTCCCGGGTTGTCAGTGAAGCAGCCATATACTATATAGAGGGGCATCGCGTGACCGCACGATGACCATCTCGAAAACAGCTGCAACGAATCCTATCATGTTTGGTATCAAACATGGTGGAATCATACCCCCACACAGTAAACAGTGTGGGAGGTATGATTCCAAGCACTGGAAGAGCCCTCCGTTAGGCTCTCAGTGTTCCCGGTACCAGCCTTCTAGTCCCGGACAGCACAAAATGGTTGTTGCCGGCCAGAGACACATTTCTGCCCTCCTGCTGAGCCAAGCTCGAGCAAGGGAAGGCAGAACAACAGGCATCCTGTCACAGGGAGGTGTGGCCACCTCCCAGACAGGATTTAGTGTATTAGGGCTGGGTGGGTGCGCTTGCCAGCGCCTGAAAGTCTGCATGAGGGGCACATTTGGTGTCCCTGTGCATAGTCCAGTTCAAACCAGTCCTGGGAGCCGTTGGCTCCCGCTCTGGCGAGAAACTGGACAAAGGACATTGGAGTAACCTCCCCCCTGTCAAGACCCTGCCCTGGGAGGGTCCCTTGAATCTTCCCAACCCTTTCCCTAGGGTACTTAATGGCTTACCTGGATGTAGGTCCCAAGATTCGTCGTGGGATTAGATTCAGAATTGAAACCACTTCAGTTCTACCGTCTGGTCACTCTGGACTTCGTTTGGGCTTGACTTCGTCTCCCTTCCAGTCTGCTGCATTGTCTGTGCCTGTGCATCATACAGTAACCTTCCAAGGCCTGTGAAGCATCAAGGACAACCAAAGTAATCTCCCTTGGAGTGAAGGAGTCACTCCCCTACGTTCATAGGCACCTCAACACTGCTGACCGGTCTGCTGATCCCAAGCTCCTGCGGACTCTGAAGGGTTCAACAACACAGGTGGTGGTTAGCTATGTCTCCTGAGGCCCAAGCTGCCCTCTCACCAAGTTTGAGGTCAGAATCCCTCGTGGGGGCTGCATTAACCGAACCCTTGTGCATCGCGTACGTTTGCAAGTGCATATGCTTGTTGGCAACTTTGCGACAATTGCTTTGGGCACCAAGTAGCCCCAGCCTCCGGCAACTTCTTCCACCAAGATCTTCAGCCACATCACCTCGTGGGCACAGTGGCCTGCTCCTTTTGATGAGCTGCTTGAGGTCCTCTCGTAATCCCTGTGCCTCCGGCCTGTGTGTCCAATTGAGGGTATTCTTTGTTTTCCTTGGGCTCCCCTAATTACTCGGGGACTGCCCTGACTCCCCTGCTTGTGGTGAGTCTCCTGGACCTTGCTGTTCCCAACCGTGCACCTTCTTGACTTCCTGTGTAGGTTGCATTTGCCAAGGCTTGTTGGTGCTCCCGCCGGACACCGACCCCTCAGCACTCGACATCCTTTGTGAGACAGCTCGTATTTGGGTTCTGGTTGCCCTCAGCGTTGCCTGGTCCTCGCAGCTGCAGAGTCAAGGTCACCGTCATCAATCCTGAAGCTCCCGACATCAGAGGGCATTCGTCTTCCAAGTCTCCTGGTCACTCCCGAGTGACATAGACTCTGTCCCCTCTGCTTTCAGGTACTCCTCTTCGAGAATCCACATTTGGATCCCCAGGGACACTTTCTCCTCTTCCAGCAAAGGTACTTTCCTGAAGTCCTCCATTGGGTTCGACGGCGGTTTCCGACACCACTTCACACCTATGCACCCGGCTTCCCTGGGATAGGTAACTTGGGTACCTCGGTATCCACGGGTAGGGTGGCTCTCCAACCTTCTGTCTTCCATGGGGTTTCCTCAGGGTCCACTGGGAAGGGTCCCTAATCTTTAAAATTCCCACCGCAACTTGCACATAGACTTGTACGGAGCACGCGGCAGTGTTCACACACTGCACACGCTCTCAGTGGGGTCCCTATTTGCTTACCATGGGTGGTTCTGCGGATCCCCATCAATTCTACGTCCTGTTGAAAATGTCCTGACTCGAGTCGTGGTTCTTATACCACTTTCTTAGTATATGGTTTGGTCCACCCCTGGGGCCCACTGTGTATTAGTCAGTGGCGGCTCGCATAGGGCGTGGGGCGGTGGGTAGTGCGGGGAGGGGCTGGGTGGGGGGTAGTAAACTCGGACATATGACGGAACGGAGGAAAGTAATTATTCCGTTCCTCCGTTCCGTCGTATGTCCGAGTTTACTACCCCCTCACCCTGCCCCTCCCCCACCCCACCACCCCGCAGCACACCCTATGCGAGGCGCCACTGGTATTAGTGCTATTTGCTGTGATTTCTTTGCTAAAGTATTGTGTGCTTTGTGTCTATCTCCGTGTGGGAGATACTGTAACATACTAGATAGTGTTATATAATAAATACATATTTTTATAAATACTATGTGTGGTTCTCTTTTCATTTAATCTATACTATAAGATTGCATTCTGGTAAAACAAGCTGCTTTACACTCCTTCTGGACTAAGCCTGAAGGCTGCTCTCCACAGCTACCACTTGGATAGCTTTCTAAGGTTGTCTGAGACCTCTTAAATCACCATAAGGGTTGTCTGGACTGGTGCAAGGTGCCCACTTACATTAGTGGACATCATATACCAGGCCAGCTTCTCACATTGGTGTGCAGCGGTTGGGATTCAATCCTACATTGTTTTACCAGATAAATCTTTGTATTGATTAACTGAAACACCACTAGTACTAGTCACATATAAATACAAGCTTAGAATAGTAAGTTCTACTGAACTTAGGGTTGGGTAAGTCAAGGGTCTAGCACACCCTTTCTCCAACCTCAGAGAGTTTAGTTCCCACTAGGTTAGGTAGGTGCAACACCACACCTCACTTAGTATGTCTACTAAAGGAGATGCCAGTGGTTCTCTGCCTGCTAGATACAGTGAACTTTCGTTCCAAGAACTGAAAGCACTGTGTGCCTCTAGAAAGCTGAAGACAGGGAGAAGTGCCAACACTCAGCGCCTGGTAGAGGTGTTACTGTTGGATGACCTGAGGAAAGCCTCTGGGTCAGATGACCAGGACAGAGTGGGTGGGCCAGGGAATGAAGATAGGGCAGGAGGGGAACCCCTCTTTGACCTACAATCTAACTCTGACCAGGTAGAGCCTGATGGCTCCCACCTGGATAACTCAGACCTCCCAGAGGATACTACAAGTAGCCCAGAAGAGGCCCCCTTTGTTCCTCCTGGGAAAGTACAGAGTAGACAGAGGAGGTCTAGATTCACCTCTAGAGAATCCAATGCCTCAGGACAGTCAGTAGGGACCTCCATTTCTAGTAAGGGAGGGAACTATTTGGATAGGGAGTACCAACGTCTTAAACGTGAGAAAGCTAGACTTAGGCTCAGGCAAGAGCTGTTGGCCCTTGACAGAGAGTCCCTTGAAGTCCAGAGGGCTAGTAAGAAAATGGGACTAGAGTCCCATGGTGGCAGCAACAGTGTCCCTAGAAGTAAGGAACATTACTTTGACAATAGGAACCTGAGCAAGATTGTCCCTCCCTACCATGTTGGGGATGACATCCACAAATGGATAACTGCTTTAGAGAGGGTCTGTAAAGTTCAGAGGGTCCCTCAAGAGCAGTGGACAGCTCTCTTGTGGCTCTCCTTTTCTGACAAAGGTAGAGATAAGCTCCTCACTGTTAGAAAAGAGGATGCTGACAATTACTCAGTTTTGAAGAGTGCTCTCATTGATGGGTTTGGCTTAACCACTGAACAGTACAGGATTACGTTCAGAGACACCAGAAGGCACAGAATCAGGACTGGGTAGACTTTGTAGATAGTGCTATTAAGGCTCTGGAAGGTTGGGTACTTGGCAGCAAAGTGCATGATTTTGATGAATTGTACAATTTGATTATGAGGGAGCAGATCCTTAATAATTGCCAAAATAAGCTATTGCATCAGTACCTGGTGGACTCAGATCTGACTTCTCTCCAAGAATTGGGAAAGAAGGGAGATACGTGGGTCAGGACCAGGGTGAAGTAGAAAAACCAGAACAATAGTGGTGACCAGAAGAAACAAGATTTTTCAAAAGCTCAAGATAAGGATGGGGACAAGGGTAAAGACAAAAAAGAGTCTTCATCAGGGACCCAAAAAACCTGCATCTTGGGGGGGGAGTCACAGTACAACAAGGGAAAAGGAAAAAAGAAACCTTGGTGTTACTTTTGTAAGGTGAAATCCCATTGGACAAAAGATGCTGATTGTCCAAAAGCCAAGGAAACGACTCCTACCACCACTGCCCCTAAGACAACTGCTCCCCCTAGCACAAGTACAAGTGGTGGTACAGGGAACAAGGGATTAGTGGGGTTAGCCTTAGGCTCTGAGATGGGTTCTGCCTTAGTCAGAACTCCAGCTCAGGCTGTTCTAGTCTGTGATGGTGGCATGGAGATTGCCACCTTACTTGTAAGTCCAAGTAACCTGGGCAAATACAGACAGTAGCCTTTGATTAATGGAATAGAGGCAATAGCCTACAGGGACACAGGGGCCAGTGTCACCATGGTGACAGAGAAACTTGTGTCTCCTGGACAGATCATACCTGGTGAGATGTACCAACTGACCAATGCAAACAATATCAGGACTGACCACTCCTTGGCAGTTGTTAATTTCAGCTGGGGAGGGGTAACTGGCCCTAAAAAGGTTGTGGTAAGTTCAGACCTACCAGTAGATTGTTTGTTGGGCAATGATTTGGAAGCTTCAGCATGGGCTGAAGTTGAATTTAGGACCCATGCAGCAATGTTGGGCATCTCTGCAGATGTGTTTGCTGTGACTAGGTCACAAGCCAAACTGACATCCACTGAACAGGCCCTGGATCCTGGAACAATGGGCCAGGTGCCTTCCAAGAGAAGGGGCAGGAGGGGTAAGACAGTGTCTTCCCCCCAGACTCAGAGTAAGGATCAGTCTCTTGAGGGAGATGATCTCAGCCCCTGTGAAAGAACTGTCCCAGATGAGCTTGAACCTGACCAGGTTGAGTTCTTGGGGACAGGGGGCCCTTCCAAGGCAGACCTGAGTTTGGAGCAGCAAGCCTGCCCCTCTCTTGAACCCCTCAGACAGCAAGCTGCTGCTGAGGCTGCTGGGAATCTCAGTGGGTCCCACAGGATCTACTGGGATGAGGGACTCCTTTATTCAGAGGGTAGAGACCCCAAGCCTGGGTCCACCAGGAGGTTGGTTATACCTCTCAAGTTTAGGGGCTTCCTACTCACCCTAGCACATGATATTCCCCTGGCAGGACACTTAGGCCAAAGTAAGACTTGGGACAGGCTTGTCCATCACTTTCGCTGGCCTCACATGTCTGAGAACACCAAGGAGTTTTGTCACTCCTGTGCCACATGCAAAGTCAGTGGTAAGGCAGGTTGCATCACACAGGGCCCCGTGATGCTACTTCCAGTGGTGGGGGTTCCCTTTGAGAGGGTTGGGATTGACATAATTGGTCCCATGAACCCCCTACAGCATCTGGACACAGTTCCATACTAGTGGTGGTGGACCATGCCACTAGGTATCCAGAAGCCATTTCCCTTAGGACCACTACAGCTCCTGTGGTGGCAAGGGCCCTCTTGGGATTTTTTTCCAGGGTGGGCTTCCCTAAGGAGGTCTTAACTGGCAGAGGTGCAAACTTCATGTTCAGTTATATTGCTGCAATGTGGAAGGAGTGTGGTGTGAATTATACATTCACCACCCCCTATCATCCTTAATGCAATGGGTTAGTTGAAAGGTTAAAAAAAAAACGCAAGGGCATGATCATGAGCTTCCCAGAAAAGCTTAGGTGAAAATGGGATGTCCTTCTGCCCTGCCTTCTCTTTGCCTACAGAGAGGTCGCTCAGAAGGGGTTTGGCTACAGCCCTTTTGAACTTCTGTTTGGGCATCCAGTTAGGGGTCCCTTGTGTTTGGTGAAGGAGGGATGGGAGTTACCTCTCAAACCTCCTAAACAAGACATAGTGGACTATGTACTTGGTCTCTGCTCCAGGATGGCTGAGTACATGAAGAAGGCAAGTAAAAACCTGGAGGCAAGTCAAGAATTGCAAAAAGCTTGGCATGACCAAAAGACGGTCCTGACGGTTTACCAGCAAGGCCAGAAGGTGTGGGTGTTGGAGCCTGTGGCCCCAGCAGCTCTCTAAGACAAATAGAGTGGACCCCACATTAACATTGAGCAAAAAGGTGAGGTCACCTATCTGGTGGACCTCGGCACTCCCAGGTGCCTCCACAGGGTGCTCCATGTGAACAGGCTCAAACCTTTTGTACATCAAAAAGAATCCGTAGGTGACGGATCAAAAGAACCTAGCCAAGAAACAAGGGCGGGTTCACCAATTGGGGTTAAGGCCACCTCTACTGGTAGAAAAGAAACATTTCTTTTCTTGTGTCCCCTCACTCACCCAGGGTTGCCCCTAGGTGACATGCTTCATCATTGGGGCCATCCCAAACATCTACTGATTGGGGCGTGCTGCGACTTGCGGATTTACGTAGGAGCACTTACCTTGTGATGCTATGTGTCATGCAGTGTAGGGGGGAGTGGAGTAAGTGATGTTTTAAAAATTACCTAACTAGTGAGCTATTGTTTTATTCCTGCTCCTAGTTGGTAGGGATAAAAAGGGGTTAATAAAAGGGAAATGTAACTGTTATGTAATTATAATCCCTTGTATTATGTCAACATGTTTCAAGGTATCCCCTAAACCTTTTCTTCAGGACAACAAAGGGACCAGCCCTTTGTGTACCAATCCGTGTCGGACCTATAATAAAGTGAAGTGAAAAATTATTAATGCACACCTATTGTGTGAGCATTGGGAAAAATATATACATACGGTTGCTTCTGAACACGTAGTAATTATTTTTTGGCAAAAGTGCGCCTCATGGTCTGTCTGGGTGGAGGGGCCTGTAGATGCGGTCTGCCTTGGGACTGAATAGGTCGTATTGACGGAGGGTTGCTGAGCACAGGTTTCTACAGGCCCCTCCACCCAGACAGACCATGAGGCGCACTTTTGCCAAAAAATAATTACTACTTGTTCAGAAGCAACCGTAGCACTTAAACTTGTTAACTTGGAATGTTAGAGGGCTTAATAACCCGAAAAAAATTAGGCAAATATTTGCATACTTTGACAGGCTACAAGTCGACATCGCTCTCCAGCAGGAAACACATATTGCACCTAACTCTAACACTCACATCGGGCGCAGGTGGGCGGAGACAATACACAGTTCGTCATACTCCTCCTACTCCAGAGGGGTCATTATACTGATTAAAAAAGGATTGCAATTTAATATAGATGCTACCATCACGGATGAGTTGGGGCGCTATGTTATTATAACGGGAACACTAAGGGGGCAGAGACTCGCTTTAATTAATACATATGGCCCAAATATAGACGACCCTGAATTTTATCATACATTATGGCGCAAAATTAACGACTTACCGGACATCCCCTTGCTTTGGGGGGGTGATTTTAATATTGCACTACATGACGATCTTGACAGGTCAGGAACATCAGTAGAACCTCACAAAAGGGCACTGGGCAAATTAAAAGATATTATGACCGATATGCGTCTTACTGATATTTGGAGAACCCGAAACCCTGGGCGTATGGAGGCCACGCATACGTCAGCAGCACATAACAGTTGGTCCCGTATAGATTATTGGTTGGGTTCTGACGACATATTACTATGGACGCGGTCCGTGAATCACCTACCCAGAACACTGTCCGATCACAACCCAGTACTAATTTCCATGACTATGCCACACTATGTACCGCCCCCTTATAGCTGGAGGTTCAATGTGAAAGCATTACTAGATTCAGTGTATACTGACACCATTAGTCAAGCTTTCACAGAGTACTTTGATCTCAATAAACCCACTACTGAGGATCCTGGCCTGCTATGGGAGGCTTTTAAAGCCAGCTCTCTATGCGCGAGGACCAGTTTCGCCATACTGTTAGGGTTCCGGCAGCGGGTGACCTAGTGTGAGAAATGTCGGTACCTTAATGCATGTGTATTTCCCTCGTTAGTTCACGGAGTGAGTTCTTTTTGAGACGACCCCTAACTGCTATAAGAGGCCGTCTCACCCAGCTGCCAATGCTTGACTTACTATCCCTAACTCGTGACCACGCCCCCTCCGAGCTCCGATTCGAGTACTTGCTCTGTGGATTGATTCCTGGTATCCGGCTTGAACTTTTCTATCCCGAGTTACCTTAGCAACTTTTGATACCCCCTAGAAGTTCTGTTCCTTCTCCGAAGAGCGTGTGCGCCGCTGATCCGCTCCTCTCCCCACGGAGCCGGCCATCGCGCCACGCCATCTATTGCTGACCCGCCTTCGTGAAAGCGTGTGCGCCGCTGATCCGCTCCTCTCCCCACGGAGCCGGCCAGCGCGCCACGCCATCTATTGCTGACCCGCCTTCGGGAAAGCGTGTGCGCCGCTGATCCGCTCCTCTCCCCACGGAGCCGGCCAGCGTGCCACGCCATCTTTTTCTGACCCGCCTTCGTGAAAGCGTGCGCGCCGCTGATCCGCTCCTCTCCCCACGGAGCCGGCCAGCGCGCCACGCCATCTTTTGTTTATCCGCCCTCACGAGAGCGTCTGCTCCGCTAGTCCGCTCCTCTCCCCTACGGAGCCGGTCAGCCCGCTACGCTCGAGAGCCATTTAGCATTTAGTCCTTTTTGTTGAAGGCTAGGCTGCTCCGCTCCTTCTTCCTCATAGGAGCCAGTCAGTATTTCTTTGATTTCCCGCACCCCTTAAAAGCTAGTGGACTCTCCCTCTTTTGAATTAACCCAACGTGACCTTGAATGATTGTGGAAGTGAGTGGTTGTGTTTGACGTCCCTTAGTAGCTCCTTTTCTCAGTATTCACCTCATCCGTCCTTCCTGGTCTATCATTAATTGAGCCTTGTTTGTGCTCTCATACGACGCTGGGAAATTTCAGGAATTCCTGGGACTCTCTCGCTGGTAAGTGAACTGCATATGTTAGGAAATGACATGCATTAATGTTCTTGACTGCTGTTTAGTTCATGAGGAGTAAAGCCAGTCTTATTTGTTATCTCTTTATTGTTTAGCATCTCTGTGGAACCAGCTCCCCACTACCACGTTACCTGGTGTCATCTTTGGGGAAAGAGTGGTGGTCACTCTATGCGTTATTCCCCTTACTTTTGGTGAGCAGCGTCTTGTGAGTGAGTCACTATACCTCCTCCGGGAGTTGTTGTCTAAAAGTGGGGGGGAACTAACTTCTTTGCTCCTGTGGAATCTCACGTGGATTAGACTTCAGACCGACACATACCTATCGCTAGGGGGACACGGCAAGGCTGCCCACTGTCCCCGTTGTTATTTGCGATAGCGCTTGAACCGTTGGTATGTAAGATTCGGCAGGGACATCACTATTCAGCGCTTCAATTCCCGCAGCGGCCTTTGCATATATCGTTATATGCAGATGATATGATGTTATATGTACGAGACACTGAGAAACATCTGAATCCTCTACTGAGGGAATATATTAAGTTTGGGCAACAGTCTGGACTCCAAATAAATTGGTCCAAATCACTAATTATACCATTAACAGATACTACACACCCGCACTCAACGGAATATCCATTAGAGTGGCAATCGGAGCCAGTAAGATATCTCGGTGTTTGGTATCACCGTGACCCAGAAGTTGCAATCCGCACCAATTATTGCAGGGCAATTAGTGTGCTGGAAGATAAAATAAGGCGATGGATTCAACTACCACTATCGCTGGCTGACCGACTAGCCATTGTAAAGATGGTTCTCTTACCAAAATTATTGTACCTATTTAATAATATTCTGATTAAGCCCCCGGCAGAAGTTTTTCGTAGGATATCCACCATGGTGCTTCGCCTGATATGGGCGGGTAAACAGGCCCGGATCGAGCTACGCGCTCTTACATTGCCCTATTCACAAGGAGGGTTCAAGGGCCCGGATTTTTTACTTTATTATCTATGCGCACAAGCGCAATACGCGCATTTTTGGTATCATCAGATCCCTTACCTCACTCATGTCGCCATTGAAGAAGGCGATGCACTACCAACTCTGTTAAATGCTATCATAACGCACTGCAGGCCTCCACTTCATAATCGAGACATAAATACTATAGAGACTACAAATAGTGCTTGGCGTGTAATGGGTCGAAAGGCACATAAGCTGCCGCTGTACGCCCCTGCACTGCCGATACATTATCATCCAGAACTATCGGTTACCCGGGAAGAGGTGGGCATGGGTCTGCTAAGACAAGTGGGCATTGATACCATGGGGGATTTATACTGCAATGGTGTTTTTAAATCGCTTGATGAGCTTTCATTCATAAGCAATCAGACGTTATTGTTTAGATTTACGTATCATAGACTACAGGGAGCGATAAAGAAATTATATCCATCCTACCCTGAGGAGCCACCACACTTGTCCACGTTACAGCTACTGATCACAACTCCTACTGCTAAACACATGGTGTCTAGACTATATGTTAAATTACAGGAAGACATAGCGGACACTACACACAAAGCATTGTAGAAGTGGAACGATAGTCTAGATGATCCATTGACAGAGGAGGAATGGGCTATAACCTGCTCACTGACTGGTTTGTTAACACCCAATGGGAACCTACGTATGTTACACTATAAGTACCTTCACCAGACCTATTATACCCCTGCAAGGCTTTGTAGGTATGGACTACGAACAGATTCTAAATGTCAACGCTGCAATGCTGAAATAGCAGATTTCATACACCTTGCATGGTCTTGTGCAGCAGTGACAGAGTTTTGGGTAAAAGTAACACACTATGGTGGGCATCAATGTTGAATGCACTGTTCGTACATGCCTACTGGGTCTAGTTCCTGATGTGCGTGCCACTAAGCGCAAGTTTTGTGTAATTGCGTTACTCCTGGCCAAACGCAGAATATCATTGTGTTGGGGCAGTAGAAGGGCTCCAAAGGTTAGGCAATGGATCCAAGATTTGACGTATTGTAAAGACACCTTGCAAACGTATGAGGAGGAGCTACCCAAGGGTTCAAAGCCTAGAGATTACTGGAAATATTTGACTGAATATTTGCAAATGTACCAAGTTGACTAATTGTGTTTAACAGCTGCACTGTAGAAAATGTGTTTACAGGTAACAATGTAAAGTTGCAAAAACTGGATGATGGATGTTGTTGTACAACGGTCTGTATGTTAATTACATGTTGGACATTGTATGTCTTTGAAAATGCTAATAAAAAAAATAAATAAAAAAAACATGTTGGAATCATACCCCCACACCATAAACGGTGTGGGAGGTATGATTCCAAGCACTGGAAGAGGCCTCCGTTAGGCTCTCGGTGTTCCCGGTACCAGCCTTCTAGTCCCGGACAGCACAAAATGGTTGCTACCGACCAGAGACACATTTCTGCCATCCTGCTGCTGAGCCAAGCTCGAGTAAGGGAAGGCAGAACGATAGGCATCCTGTCACAGGGAGGTTTGACCACCTCCCAGACAGGATTTAGTGTATTAGGGCTGGGTGGGTGCGCTTGCCAGTGCCTGAAAGTCTGCATGAGGGGCACATTTGGTGTCCCTGTGCATAGTCCAGTTCAAACCAGTCCTGGGAGCCATTGGCTCCCGCTCTGGCACAAAGCTGGACAAAGGACATGGGAGTAACCTCCCCCCTGTCCAGACCCTCCCCTGGGAGGGTCCCCTGAATCTTCCCAACCCTTTCCCTAGTGTACTAAAAGGGCTTACCTGGATGTAGGTCCCTAGAGTCATCGTGGGATAAGATTCAGAACTGAAACCACTGCACTTCTACTGTCTGGGCACTCTGGACTTCGCTGGACTTCGTTTGGGCCTGACTTCGTCTCCCTTCCAGTCTGCTGCATTGTCTGTGCCTGTGCATCATACAGGAACCTTCCAAGGCCTGTGGAGCATCAAGGATAACCGAAGTAATCTCCCTTGGAGTGAAGGAGTCACTCCCCTACGTTCGTAGGCACCTCAACACTGCTGACCAGTCTGCTGATCCCGAGCTCCTGCAGACTCCGAAGGGTTCAACAACACAGGTGGTGGTTATCTACGTCTCCCAAGGCCCGAGCTGCCCTCTCACCAAGTTTGAGGTCAGAATCCCTTGTGGGGGCTGCATTAACCGAACCTCTGTGCATCACGTACTTTTGCAAGTGCATATGCTTGTTGGCAACTTTGCAACAACTGCTTTGGGCACCAAGTAGCCCCAACCTCCGGCAACTTCTTCGACCAAGATCTTCAGCCACATCGCCTCGTGGGCACAGTGGCCTGCTCCTTTTGTTGAGCTGCTCGAGGTCCTCTGGTGATCCCTGTGCCTCCAGCCTGTGGGTCCAATTGAGGGTCATGTTTGTTTTCCTTGGGCTCCCCTGATTGCTCGGGCCTGCCCTGACTCCCCTGCTTGTGGTGAGTCTCCTGGACCTTGCTAGTCCCAACCGTGCACCTTCTTGACTTCCTGCATGGGTTGCATTTGCCAAGGCTTATTGGTGCTCCCGCGAGACACCGACCCCTCAGCACTCGACATCCTTCGTGGGACAGCTCGTATCTGGGTCCTGGTCACTTTCAGCATTGCCTGGTCCTCGCAGCTGCAGAGTCAAGTTCACCGTCATCAATCCTGACGCACCCGACATCGGAGGGCATTCGTCTTCCAAGTCTCCTGGTCACTCCTGAGTAACATAGACTCTGTCTCCTCTGCTTTCAGGTACTCCTCTTCGAGAATCCACATTTGGATTCCCACTGACACTTTCTCCTCTTCCACCAGCGGTACTTTCCTGAAGTCCTCCATTGGGTTCGACGGCTGTTTCCGACACCAATTCACACCTATGCACCCGGCTTCCCTGGGATAGGTAACTTGGGTTCCTCGGTATCCACGGGTGGGGTGGCTCTCCAACTTTCTGTCTTCCACAGGGTTTCCTCAGGGTCCACTGGGAAGGGTCCCTACTCTTTAAAATTCCAACTGCGACTTGCACATAGACTTGTACGGAGCACGCGGTCGTGTTCACACACTGCACACGCTCTCCGTTGGGTATCTATCTACTTACCTTGGGTGGTTCTGCGGGTTCCCAGCAATTCTACGTCCTCTCGACATTGTCCTGACTCGAGACGTGGTTCTCATACCACTTTCTTAGTATATGGTTTGGTCCCCCCCTGGGGCCCACTGTGTATTAATGCTATTTACTGTGATTTCTTTGCTAAAGTATTGTGTGCTTTGTGTCTATCTCCGTGTGGGAGATACTGTAACGTACTAGATAGTGTTATATAATCAATACATATTTTTATAAAATACTATGTGTGGATCTCTTTTCATTTAATCTATACTATAAGATTGCATTCTGGTAAAACAAGCTGCTTTACACTCCTTCAAGACTAAGCCTGAAGGCTGCTCTCCACAGATACCACTTGGATAGCTTTCTAAGGTTGTCTGAGACCTCTTAAATCATCATAAGGGTTGTCTGGACTGGTGCAAGGTGCCCACTTACATTAGTGGACATCATATACAAATAAATACACTTTTTCATACTATTCATCCAGCAGAGTTGCATAGATGCTTATTGTTTCTATGTCATGAGTGGCCCTTTCAGCCGCACTAACATTTTAGTCATCTGCACAGTGTATGTTGGGAATGGTAGTTTCTATTTTTAACATGCTAAGCAGTGTTTTAAGTGGGCAAGGCCCTGTCTCTAATGAGCCCTCATTTCTGTATTTGACAGTACTGTCTCAGTAAAAGAAATCTGGAAGACAAAAGCAAAACTGAGTGAGAGGCTTGGAGGCTGTAACTGACTAAAGTCATTGTGGGAAGTGTCTGGGAAGGAAGGAGTAACACCACTAAGGGGAGAATGATGGCAAGTAGGAGAATAAGGAGGTGGACCACCCGGAGGGCCAGGATGACCAGAGCCACGAGAACCAGAACCAGAAGAGCCAGACCCAGGGAGACCTAATCTATGAGGACCAGAGTTACCACTGTCAGAGGGGACCAGGCACATATAGAAAATGGGGAACAGGACTAGGGGTACTGGTACCAGGGTGAGAAGGATCAGGAAAAACTTGATGATCTGGACCCACTTTACAAGGGCCCAAAGGAGCAGAAGGACCAGGAGTAGACGTAGCAGAAGGCCCTGGACCATAATGATAAGGAGAGCTAGGAGGGCCTGGGTGCACTGCTACAACCAGAAGGATGATGGTGACCAGTGCCAGGAGTAGCAGACCCAGGTAGATAAACCAAAGAGGACCAGTACAAGGAGACCAGTAGAAAGAAGAACCAGAAACAGGAGGACCAAGACAACAGAGATCAGCTCAAGGAGGACCAAGGGGCCTGAGACGAATGGACCTGGTCTGGGAAGACCATGACCAGTAATGACCAGGGCTAGGAGGACCTGGAGACCATAGATTAGAATGACCAAGGGGGAAATAAAGGACCAGGAAGGCTAGGCCCAGTGGGACCAGGATCAGAAGGTCCATGAGGGTCTGACTCAGGGGGATCCTAAAACAGTGTGACAAGAGCTCCATGAATCGGGGTGTCCTGCAACATGGGAACTAGGAAGACCAGTGCTGGGAGGGATGGGGAATATTAGACCCAGGAGGACCAATACTAGCAGGACCATGATAGAGGGGACCAGGTTTAGATGGACAAGAATGAGTTGGAACAGGAAAACCAGGATACCAGGACAACTAGAAGGACTAGGATGGGGAGGATGACTAGGGCACTAGTAGGGCTAGTGAAACCAAGGCCAGTGAGACCAGCATCAGAATACCCAATACACAGTGGCGGCTCGCCGAGGGAGTGGTGCGGGGCGGTGAGGCGGGGGAGGGGCAGGGTGGGCGGATAGTGGACTCGGCCTCCTCCGCCTCACCGCCCCGCACCACTCCCTCGGCGAGCCGCCACTGTCAATACAGGAAGACTAGACAAAGGAGTATCAGAACTAAGACCTGGACTAGATGGACCAGAAGAACCAGGCACAGAAGGATTAGGAATAGGCAAACCAAAGAACTAGAAAAACCAGTAGAGCAGGAGAACTGATGGCCGAGAATTATTGTGAGAGTGGTGAATAGGTTTAGAACCAGGAGCCTGTGGAAACAGGAGACCCAGGATCCAAAGGACTAGGTGCAGGAGTGCATAGGAATGATGACCAGACAGACCAGGAAGTACAGGTACAGGAAGGTCTAGGGCTAGCATGAATCAAGGAACATCAAGGATGATGTCAAGGAACATCAGAACTAGGAAAGGCTAGGATGATGTGTGGTGGGCCAGAACAAGTTACTGTAGACACATGAGGGCAAGAAGGAGAAGGACTAGGGCCAGGAGGATGAGGACCAGATTGAAGAAGACTAGGAATATCAGGACTAGAAAAACAGGATAAGCAGGACAGGGACTAGGAAGACCAAGGCGACCAGTAATGGCACCCAGAAGACCAGAGCAAGGAGGACTAGTTGAACTAAAAGGATCATAACCAGGAGGACCAGAAACAGGGCTAAGAGGGCTATGAAGATCAGGACCTAGGGGACCAGGCCTCAGATTACCAAGTGGGGCAGAGCAGTTATTACAGGTAGCAGGACCAACGTGAAGAGGATCAGCTGTAAGAAGGCCAGTTAGAGTGTGGAAGAATAAGAGGACTGGACAGCATAGGCCAAAAGGACCAGGCCCAAAATTATCAGCTTCAGAAGGACCAGAATAAGGAGAACCTGGATCGAGAGGGCCAGGATCAATGCTGCAGTACCAGTAGAATTAAGAGGAGAAGGAACAGATCCAGGAGGACCTGGACAACTCAAACCAGGAGGACAAAGACAAAGAGGGCCAGGACATGACAGGCTTGATGGATCAGGATCAGCGGTACCAGGGCTAAGAGGTTTAGGAGGAGAACCAGGGCAAGGTGACCAGGGCCAGGAGGAGTAGAAAGGAACAGAGTCAGATGGGCCAAGACTGGGTGAAGTAAGAAGGGGCAGGATGACCAAAAAGCAAGGCGTACGATAAAAAGTACACTAAAAGTGCTTGAACCAAGAAGGACCTGGACAACCAGGACCAAGGATAGGATGGATAATGAACCAGGTCCATGAGAACTAGGCCCAGGAAAATCCAAGCACTAAAGACCAGGACCAACGGATCAGGTCCAATGGGCACATAATCTCAAGAAGGACAAGGACTATCTTTTTTTGTGCAGAGTCTCTGTAATCATAAAGCTACTATTAAATCATTTGTTTGTGAATACATTTACCTTTGTGAATCAGGCCCTAAATGTCTTTCTCGGATTTACTCAGAAAATTCATTCATATTCCAATGACAATCAGTTCAATTAATTACAGTCTACACACACACAACAAGAAGGGAAAAGGGGGATTAAGCGGGACCACTATGTCCCTGGGTGCTGCTTCTATCTACTCATATGGGAAGACCAACTGGTTTATAATACTACCCTCACACACTAGATGGTGTCATGCTTCATCATAGGGCCGCATCAACATCAGGACGCAAACTAACGTCATCTGATGGAGCGCAATTTTCTTTTTCTTTTTTGAAAAAAACCCACAACAATTGAGGGGACGAAATCCCACCCTTTTTACCAACTGGGATTGGGATCCTCTCAACACAAAAAGATGATTCAAATTACCTAGGTGGATGTTCAACTAATCTTTATTCTGAACTTCCCCTGGCAAGATTAAAACTAGAAATAGGAGATTTGCAGGGTTTTAGTGTCCGTACCCCCTGAGAAAATGTGTTATTTTATCAACATGTTTCGGCCTTCTCTAACCCCCACCGGGGTCTTCCGGCCTTCATCAGGATTAGGATCCGTTTGTATTCTCTTGGGCTCGTTGTTGCCCTCCCCTATATACGATACCTTGTATTTCAAGTTCGAATCTGGGGATATTTTAGAGGTATATTTCCCTTCCTTGTCCTTTCTTTTATCTTGGGAATATCCCGAGTTTCATTTCATTGTTCTGAAACCGAGGTAGTGGTGGGAACGTCTCCCTTAGTCACACTTTCGTCAGGGTCGCGAGGACCAGGACAACCAGGACCAAGGCTAGGATGGATATTGAACCAGGTCCATGAGAACAAGGCCCAGGAAAATTCAAGCACTAAAGACCAGGACCAACAGATCAAGGCCAATGGGCACATAATCTCTAGAAGGACAAGAGCTATCTTTTTGTGTGCGGAGTCTCTGTAATCATAAAGTTACTATTAAATCATTTGTTTGTGAATACCGAAAAGAAGTAAACTTACACAAAAGTATACGTCTACCTTTGTGAATTAGGCCCTACATGTCTTTCTCTGATTTACAGAGAAAATTCATTTATATTCCAATAACAATCAGTTCAGGGTATTGAAAGAAGGACATTATACCATCTACCCTATTTAGAGTCAAACCTGGCTGTAAGGGGAAGGACAAAAATAATGACTCTGCCACCCTGGAAGAAAACTCCCAGTGCTTGGGACCATTAGTTTTTTGTTTTGCTAGAAACCCAAAGAACTATTTTTTGTGCTCTTGCCAGTAGGAACTCAAACTAGAACACAAAATCAAATATTAGTAGAAAGTTGCTTCAACTTACTGACTTTTTCATCGTGCTCAAGTAAGTGAACCTCTTCTAGTCAGAAAAAACACCTGAATGCCATTGTTGTTCCCAAACCTTTGGTCATAGACTCTCTATAAATCTCCTCTACTATTTTCCGAATCGATCCCCACGCCATCTTTCTTTGCTACATTTTAATTCTTAAAGAAGACTTCGGTCACCAAACTTTGTTACATGCAAAGTGAACTGACATCCCAAGGGGTACATCCTACAGTACAAAAAACACAAAATAAATAAACAAATGACCTCACCGTAATGAAGGACACTCTAGGACGGCGGCTCCCATGATTTAATATCTGTGTTAAGTTATCATAACAAACCCTCATTGAGGGCAAATAACAGACAGAGTTGCCCTTATTCTTGTGCAGGTCCACTATTACTTATTAAAGAAGAAAACTAAAGCCTTATGCCTTGACCTTCCACGCGTACGAAGGACTAGATCTGGTGGTCGCTCTTTCAGGCGATTGGCCCCTGCCCTCTGGAACTCTCTTCCTCTCTATATTCGTAACATCTCCGATCATCAGACCTTCAGACGGCATGTGAAGACATGGCTTTTTCCTCAACCCTAATCTCCTCTATGCCTCTCTTTGTCTTGCTCAGCGCTGGGACGCCTCATTGCCGAGGCAGCCATGCGCTTTACAAGTATTCTAATCTAATCTAATGAGGTAAATATATCTTGTACTTAGGGGTCTATCCTTGTAGGAAAACAGAAAGCTTGCCCAGTCTAAGAGAGGTCAAAAACTAGAAAAAGGGGGTTGCAGAAGCTTCTCATAAGGCACTTACTATAGTGGCAACTTTTACTGCTTTAGCATCAAATACATAGGGTATAATGGTACCGATATACTGAGGATCCTCTGAAATTTAGAGGATCATTATGGCTTAAAACCTATGGAAGTATTTTGAGAATTGCATGTTTGTATATATCAATTGCCCTCGTGAAGCAAGTAATTGTAAAATACCTGTTGGCAGGCAATGAAAATGGCATTGAAATCTTGAGATTTTGAAAATATGTTTAATAAATAAAGGAGATTTAAAGAAAATTTACAGGAGAATTTTTGCCCTATAAGTCTCACAAAAAGCAGGAATACCTTTCTTTTCAGAGACGTCAGAGAAAAGCGTGTTACCATGGCACAGGGCTGCTCTTTCAAGCTAGTGTTTTGTCTAGCTGATAGACAGGTACAACCTCCGCGATAGGTTGACCACCTCCATCTCTTATCAGTGTATCTGTGAAGCAACACAGTAGGATAAAGGTAATTGCTTCTCTTAAGAGACACAAAGCAAGATGTTGAAAACCCATTCCAGTGATTAGCAGTCACTCTGACTAATCATACACTGAATCACCTGAGTTACTCTCTAAATGAACTGCTGGTCAAGAATGCTTACCATTCCATAGAAGACATCCCTTTTCTATTACGTTTACTACATGACTCAACTGCATGGAGATGCTGAAATGCATTTTCCAATCTTTACGACTCATTCTATTACGTTTACTACATGACTCAACTGCATGGAGATGCTGAAATGCATTTTCCAATCTTTACGACTCAGACTGCCACCTTCTGCCTCATCTACAGGTCTCCCCAGCAGTTCGAGGACTTCATTGATAAAACTCAGAGCTCCCTGCCACCTTGTCTATTTGACATGCTCACACCACCCTCTTGGGTGACTTCAACCTCCCAGATAACACAGGGTAAGAAAAGAAAGATACTCCATCTTCAACCTCATCAACACACTCAAAGTGGTACAGCATGTCACACAACCAACACACTTCAAAGACCATATCCTTGACCTTGTCTTCTCAACATCACCAACAATCCAATGCAAACCACCCATACCTCTGGACTGGAGCGACCACTTCACCATACCTGTCTCCCTGCTCAGCGTCCTACCTACAAACCAAAGTCAACATAAAAGAGTAGATCAAACCGTCAGGTCCTTCAAAGACTTCTCCATAGTCAATCTAACTTTGGAACTTGGTTCTCACTCTGTTAACTCTATGTCCGATGTCAACACCCTTCTGAACAACTGCAATACATTTTTGAAAAACTATGGGAACATCCACTGCCCAATTAAAAGATGTAAGTGCAAGCGAAAGCCTTCAGCACCCTGTTGCTCTAAAGACCTTGCTGACGATCCATCTGCAGACATGAAAGAAACTGGAAGAATAAGAGAACTCTCAATGACCTTATGATACTGAAATCACTGCATGCAACATGCAGACAGCCCATCACATCAGATAAAACAAAGTAATATATCAACACCATCAATGAATCCACCAACAGAAGCTGAATACTTTTCAAGACAATAAAGCCCTGCATCAACCCCCTGCCACATTCACATATTTCTCACTCCATAGAAAAGTGCCATTCCATCAAATGCTTCCTCAATGACAAACTACAGAAGGTTCTACAGCACATCAACCTGCATTATCTCTTATGCCCGTGTAATCCTGCATTGGCCATCCTTCAAAGCCCTATCTCTAAGAGATCTTGCTGACATGCTCAATTACCTTAAAGCCACTTTTTAGAAAGATGATGTCATACTCTTGTCTTTCATCAGAGCACTCAAAGGGGATGCTTTTTCACCCCTACTCACCATCCCTCGCTGAAGACATCTTCCCAGAAGGCCTCAACACAGGCCAGAATATCCCACTCTTAACAAATTACACCTAGACCCTGATGGTCTCTACTGGCCCATCACTAACGTACCATTCATCAGCAAGATCCTTGAAAAAAGAAGCATATGCTCAAGACTATCATCACATTAATGCTAACCATCTCCGACACGACTACCAGTCTGGCTTCAGAACACACTGCAGCATTGAGACTGCTACCTTACACATTGTAGATGATGCCCTCCTGACCAGAGATGAAGATGGCACCTGCCTCCTGATATTGCTGGGTCTCTCAGTTACAATTAAACCTTCAAATGCATCCTGGAGTCTCAAATGGGTTTCACCAGCAATGTTCTTCACTGGTTCTACTCCTACTTTCCAACCAACACCACTTTGTTCACATGGGCATCTCCAGGTCCCAAAAGATTCTTATTACTTGCAGAGTTCCCCAGGGTTCCATACTGTCATCTTCACCCTCTATATGCAGTTGCTTGGTGCTTCACTCCCAGATAATAGCATCAGGATTTACCAATGTGCCAATAATACACAACTGTACTTGACAGTCTCCTTTGCTTCAGACATTCTACACCTCAAACATTGCCCACACATCATCCAGACCTGGATGTCCAGCACCTACTTAACAGACTTCCTGCTATTTGTCAAGAACAAGAAACAAGAAACAGTACAAACTGGGATCAATGACGTGAACCTTCACAGCTTTGAATACCAACTTTCGGTGTGTGCCAAGTCAGCTGGATTCACCCTGACTACCAGCCTCACCCTCAGGGAACACATTGCCAAAACACAAAGATAGCCTGATACGCTCTCTCTTCTAACAAAAGTGAAACCGTTTCTTCCAGAAAGTGACTTCAGAACTGCTGTTTTAGCTCTCTTACTCCCGTACCTAGATGATACTAAAGCTCTATTGTTTGGCCTTTAAGACTCTACACTGACACTCCTTAAGGACATCCTTCAAGTCACACACGTCTCATCCAGGGCTTGAAGAAATATGATCACATGACCCCCTTCCTAAAGGAACACCATTGGGTCGTCTTGCCTGCCTGCTTCATCTTCCAAACCAACTTCATCATTCTCAAAACCATCACAACCAGCACCCTCCCATATTTTCGAGACACACTCACCATCTCTGGTCATTCTCAGCACACCCACAGTCAGGATACCATCAGATTGCTGACTAAAAAGTGGTAAACAGAAAAAAACATCTATGCATCCAAGATCTGGAGCAACATCCCCTTATCCATCATGAACACCACAACACTACTCCAATTAGTAAAGAGTTGAAGCTGCACCTCTTTAAAGAACACTTCATCAAATTGCATTAACAGTCCACAAATCAGCTATGTCTCAAATTACTTTCTAACTTTATACTGAACTTAAACCATGTACAGAGCTCAGCTGCTTTTGGTTAGGTTTGCTCTATAGAATTACCACATACTTGCATACTTACAGGCAGCCTGTATTGGTTTGTCTGCGAGGGGTAGTTTAGTTTATTATTGTCCATTTATTTACAGGTAACTTTATTTGTATATATCATTTATTGTGTTTTCAAGTTAATGCACCTTTACCTCTAGATTATTTCGTCACTACATCTTTCTGGTATTTAATATATGTGTTTTTCTGTAGAATATCTCAACACTGGGTGTGAAGTTACATATCTCATTCTGATTACTTTTTCTTAATACACTTTCCTGACCTTAGAAACTAACGAGAATTATGGCAAACCTACAGACCTCATATCTTATAATATCTGGTGGTTTCTAGGGATCTATTTTTTGGTCATTCTTTTGGTCACTATCTCAATACTCTGAGTACTATCTCCACTTTCTGGGCACTGCCTCAACTTGACACACAATGGTTTTTAATTCTATGACATATCTCTTGTTACCTGTTATTTTAGTTAAGCATCACATTTATCCAAGTAGGCATATTAACTCTAGATTATACTGTTGTCTATTTTCATTCAGTAACCACTGTGACGGAGTCCTGACGAAGGCCTATGCCGAAACCCGCGTAGTTTGTCAACATGCCGCCAGTCTCTGCACATAACCAACTTGGTTCTTGGTTTTAAAATACTGATTATTTGGCCATTGCAACTGTAGAAATGTTTACATTGCAACAATGACATGAAATATGACAACTGTTTATGATTTTTGACAACTGTCTATCAGATTGCAAAAAAAATAAAATGTATATTTATTGAGGGGGATTTTTCTTTTTTACAAAAAAGTATCAGAACTGTTATATTTTTGTACCCAAAAAATAAAATATGAAAAAATAAATCAAGTTAACACATATTGTTTAAAGATTTGTCTTCAACAAACTAATGTGATCATGTTGAATGTTTAGAATTGATGTGCCTGCTTTACATGCAACTCACCGTGCCCAGGTGTGTCGTTCCTTATCAATCTCAGCACACCCACAGTCAGGATACCATCACATTGCTTACTAAAAAGTGGTAAACAGAAAAAAACATCTATGCATCCAAGATCTGGAGCAACATCCCCTTATCCATCAGGAACACCACAACACGACTCCAATTAGTAAAGAGTTGAAGCTGCACCTCTTTAAAGAACACTTCATCAAATTGCATTAACAGTCCACAAATCAGCTAGTCTCATATTACTTTCTAACTTTATTCTGAACTTAAACCATGTACAGAGCTCAGCTGCTTTTGGTTAGGTTTGCTCTATAGAATTACCACATACTTACATACTTAAAGGCAGCCTGTATTGGCACGTTGCAGTCACCGCTGATGTACACGTGCTCTCTGGAGAAACACTGAGTTTTAAAGCAGCATGGTCTGGAAAACACCCATCTGCAAGGTAAAAATTAAAATATTCCATGCACGTGGATGCCACAACTCTCCTACTCTCAAAAAAGGACAAATATACAACCAGCCACATTAGACTTTCATATCATGTGCCTGTTTTGTAATCTCAAATAACATCATTCATGTTTTACAGGGGCGAATATCTTTCTCAGATTTTCAACAACCGTATAACAGAGCTCACTTCAGTGCAGCATGTTTTCTTCAAAGGTGCCATATTTTTTGCATCAGTGAGAACCAACTTCTTTCAGATTCTCAGAATCGGCCCGTTTGCGAACGGGAAAAAGCCTTTTGGGTTGTATCATCCCAAAAGGCCCTCGCACAATTTGCGATTCCCTATTCTGCGAATGCATTTAAGGAATCGCAAATTGCGATTCCTTAAATGCAATTCTGGAAGCACCCAAGTTGTGCGATTTTGCCTTTAGAAATCGCAAATTGCCACCAACTTCAAGCTGGTGGTAATTTGCGATTTCTTTGAAAAATGCACTTTTTTGCATTTTTCAATGTACGGTAACAAAATATTACTTTACATTATGTTAAAAAAACTACTTAGAAATTCACTAAAAAAGACAGAAGTTAAAGTAACGTAATAGTTCAGTGAGAACTTCAGTGACAACATATCATTTTAAGTGAACAAAACCACTGAACTTCTGACATTCACCAGTTTTTGTTATCTCTTGTAACTATAACTAGTGCCCTAAGGTAACTATAACTCACGCCCTGGCAATGCACTGCTAATTACCCCACATTTTACATGACTCATGACATCTTCTACGATATCATTGATAATACCACTGCAACATTTACAATGAAATTATTGATAAGAAATGTAGGTTTAAAACTTTACGTTGTCTCTAAAATTCTAACCTAACTTTAATCTTTGTTTTTTTAGCGAATATATACATACATATATATATGTCTCCAAACAGGCGGATACTGGCATGCTGCCAAATCACTGGTGGTGCCGCCATGAAAGAGGAGTCTGCCAACTCGCAATATAAAAGATACTCTCGTTTTCTGAGTGGAGGAAAACAAGCACGGCACTCCAAACGTGGATCCCAAAGTTGTTTATTCTGGATGAGTTCTAGTCAACGTGTTTCGGTTGCCGCCTGCAACCTTGATCACTTGACTAGCGCTCACCCAGAATAAACAACTTTGGGATCCACGTTTGTAGTGCCGTGCTTGTTTTCCTACACTCAGAAAACGAGAGTATCTTTCATATTTATATATACACACACACACACACACACATACTTTGGCTATTACATTCGACAATACAGTTGCATGCTGCGCTCGTTATTATTCCTTGTGCCATTGACCCTATGGTAATGAAATAAACGTGAAAGTAAAGAAAAAAGAAAATTGTCCTAAAGAAAATTTTGATACAACGTATATGTGAAACTTTAAGGTGAACGTGTTTTCCTATCCAACACTGCATCCAAATGTGTTGGAATTGATGTCAATAGAAGGACTAGGCCACACTATTGATTACATTCTGTAGGTTTCAATAGGCTGCATTGTGCAGATCCTACATGTTTTAGGAAACGAAAGCTTTACTAAAATACTGCAAGGTTCATGTGCTGATGTCTCAGTGGTCTTTACACCAGGTGGCAAGCATGAACTGTCAAGTCTGCTTGTAAATTATACAGGCGCATGCGAGCGCGCGATCGCATTCTCCAAGTGTCAGTGCCATGCAATAATCATGAGCCACGTGCTCAGTGGTTGAGTCATGGGGCCGCGTTACATGGTTCCTTCTTCAAGTCTTTCATCGCAGATGGCGTGGCTTCTGTTTATCTCCCTAATTCCGTTTTCCAGCTCTGCTCGGACAGCATGCAGACCAATGTTACGCACAATTCTGCTTTTACCATGATAAATAGAACTCAAGTGCCCTCACTACCAGCTGCGCGGTGTCTGGGGTGATAATTATCGCACTGCATGAAAACCGACACTATGGGGCATATGTATGGGAAGTGTGGCGCAGGGCAGCGCAGCAAGTTACCTTGCTGCCCTGCGCCACAGGGAAAGGGCAGGAATGCACCGTATGTATCCGATGCATGCATGCCTCTCCTTATCCACTGCGCTGCTCGCAGTTTCGGCTGCCTAGCGCCAACGCAGGCACTCCTGCACCATGCCTGCGTTGTCAGCAGGATTGTTTTTGTGCAGGAGGGGGCACCTTTCTGCACAAAAACAAGCCATAGAGGTGTTTTCCACTTTCTATGTGTGCTGCAGAACGCAGCACACATAGAAAGAGGAAACAACTAAGAGAAATAAAGATATTTCCCCTCGTTACGCCTCACCTGGGGAGGTGTATCTTTTTGGCACATTCCCCGGTTTACCAGGATTGGTAAATCTGGGAATGCGTCAAAAACCATGGGATTTACGTGGGAACACACACCGCAATGCCCATGGAACTTACCCTTGTGCAGAGTAAAGCAACGCAGCGCAGCGATTTGCGCTGCGTTGCATTACTCCGTATTTATGAAGCCATTCAAAGCCACGTAAAGTGGCTTCATAAATATGACTTGGAGCTAGCGTTGTGCATGTACCACATTGTGTGGTGCAAGCATGACGCAAGGCTCTCGTAAATATGCCCCTATGTGCAGGTGCGATAATCATCGTCTATTGTGAGTATTCCCTATAATGTGAATAACATTCAGATTTTCATGCTAAGTGCACCAAAATCTGCATGTACCAGTATTGATCAGTCATTTCCCATAGATAAATATTGACAGGTTTACTTGCCGCTATTTATCTAGGAAATGCAGTATTAATCACAAAACTCATAATTGCAATATGTGCGTAACTGTCAGCGCACATCGAAATTTATTGGGCCACTGGTAATGAGGACCAAACTGTAAATGCAATTTACATTACGAGTGGGCAGTTCTTCTCCAATTAGTGCACAAAACACATCAGAATCATGAGTTTCACGGTAATTACCGCATCCCTGTAATTTTCGCCAGGTGGATTCCGGCAGGCCAAACCTGGTAAATATTGGTACATGCAGATTTTGGTGTGCAAAACCACAAAGCCTGCACATTAGCCCCCATTTTAAAAGGTACAATTTACAGTAGGCTATAATGATTACTTACACCTTATAAATTCCGATAATTGGCGCATCAGATTTTTAAATCTGAACAGTGGCGGCTCGCAGAGGGAGTGCTGCGGGGCGGTGGGCGGGGCGGGGGAGGGGCTGGGTGGGTGTAGTGGCGATGCAGTGAGCGCAAGGTAAATAGTTTTATTTATTTATTTACTTACTTTACAACTGCCCGTCGTATGTCCGGCTCCACTGCCCCCCCACCCAGCCCCTCCCCCGGCCCACCACCTTGCAGCACTCCCTCTGCGAGCCGCCACTGAATCTGAATTAATTATTGCATCGCCATCCAGGCCACTCGTAATGGGGGTCGTAGTCTATTTTTTTCTTACAAAAAACATATTTCTCTATATCCCTTTATGCTGTGAGGCCGTTCAAATAAGCTTAGTTGTGATAAATTTACAGCATTGCCTAATCGCTCCTACTGTTTTCAGATAAATTCTTAAAAGTTCCAGGCAGTTTTTTTGTCATTTTATGAGTACTCGAATATTCACACCATCATGAACCCGATTACATAGACTGTCCTGGTGCCATTGGCTACTTGTCAGCCCCAGTATCCTGAAAAAATAAAGCTTTCTTGGGGAGGGTGGTCGGCTATGCCTCACCCCTGCCAACTCTTTAGTGGCCCATAATCTTGCCTTTATGTGAGATCACTCACTTCTTAAAGAGGGTTGGTTTGTTAAATATGGCAGGCAATTGTACCAACCCCTCACACACCTGTTTGCTACACACCATGCTTGAGCATAGCCACAAGTACATTGCAACATGGCTGGATCACTACCCCACGCGCAACGCCATCACTATTTCTAGATAAGCCCTAATTCCATGTATGGCAGAGTAACGGGTGGTAATTACCACACAAGATAAATACCAGTAGGCCAGGGTGAAGTATTCCTGCAGTTTGAGTAGGGATTGGATTTTTCTTCTGGTTCCAAAATAGGACCTTAAACTACATGAAAAACGCACACAACCAAAATATGCACAACACACGAAGTAGCCATTTTCTTAACCATGCAAAAGTTTAGGCGAAAACTGATTTGGTAAAATGCACCAATTGGCTCAGTAATCTTAGTAATTTTTCGAAGAGGGAACCTCACAAATGCATTGGAGGATGGACATTTACAAGAACAACTTTCAAAGTATTCCAGCTACCACTGCCAAATGTTGCTATTTTGTGGTGGCTCTTTCCGTATTTGGACCACGCCAGTCGTATTTTGACTATTGTTAAATTATCTAATGTGGGGCTAAACAGCAGAGACCCTCAAACATGGCATCACCAGCAGTTTATGTAACCCGAGCCCCACATTTGGGTTGATTGCTTCTCATCATCTGAAACCTGTGATCATTTGAGTGCTCGAGAGATTGAAAGCATGCACGTCTACAGGGCTCATGATAAGAATCTGCCCAGCATCATGCTATTACTTGAAAATAAAAAGGAATTGAGAACCAGGCTAAGCTCCTTTAAATAGCTGCAGTCACCTCAACACTCCATAGACAGTGAAGACAAGCATTGCTAATGCATCGGTTTTGCCTATGTAATGAAGAAAGAGCTCTTTTCATCAATCATCGTCCGGGAGTAGGAAAGAGCTCCCTGACAGATTACACGAGAGTGGAGAGGATGTGGCACAGCGGCTGGAGCTGCTGACTCGGGAGCTGGGGATACCGGTTGACTCTCGGCGGTGCCACTCAACATCTTGTGATTCTATGCAAATCACTTATTCTCTCTGGGTGATAAATTGTTATATAAATATGTTGCACGAGTAAAAGGCAAAACTTTATGAAAATATAGGGGCATATGTATCAAGAAAGCGTTTTGCGAGTCCTTAATAGCGAATTTTAGCGATTCACTGTTAAGGACTCACAAAAGGCAATGTATGTTGGATTCGCAATATTAATTGCGATTCCTACGTATTCCTTAATTGCGAATCACAAATTGCGATTTGCAATTAAGGAATACCTTCCCATTCATTCCTATGGGCCTAGAGGTACTCGCAAATTGCGAATGCAATTTCAAGGGTGCAAGGGTGTCAAAAGGACACCCTGTTGCACCCCTGAAATAAGCATGTGTGCATGTGGGCAAAAATTGCAGCAGGTAACCAGTCTCACGCCAAGCACATCCTTAGGTCATGCATGGCGTGGGGTTGGGCACAGGGCTCAGCTTGCAGCCGTGCCCTATGTCCAGCCTCCCACAGCCAGCCAACCCCTCCTACAGGCAGCCAACCCCATGTTGTGCATGGCCTTCTATCATGCGCAGTGGAGTGTTGGCGGACGGACTAGCCTGCAGTCAGGCCCTGTGGCCAACCCCCCTGCAGGCAGCTTACCCTGTGCTGCACACAGCCTTCCGCATGCGCGACAGGGGTTTGGCCACAGGAATTGGCCTCTGTCCAATCCCCCACAGGCAGCCAACCTCTCTGAGCCAATAGTGGCCCCGGAGAACCCATACCCTGGGGCCACTCTACATTATAATGGGGAGGGGGCAGCGTAGCCCCCCTCCCCGAGCCTTATTAGTACCCTGAGACCCCATTCTCCAGGGATGGTTACCATAGTAAAGAGGAGGGGGGCTGCATTGCCCCCCTCCTTGAGCTTTATAGGCACAGGGGACCCCATCCCCTGGGGCCAAACACCATTAAAAAGGGGAGGAGGGCTGTGCGACCCACCTCCCCAAGCCTTCTTAGGCCTCGGGGACCCCATCCCCTAGGGCCATATGTCATTAAAGAGGTGAGGGGAAATGCGTAACCCCCCTCCCTGAGCCTATTGTGGCCCCTGGGACCCCATCCCCTGGAGCCTGTTTTAATTATCGGTGGGTGCCCCAATGCCCAACCGGGGCACCCACCAAGCAACAAGTCGGAGGCCACGGGGGGAGCCCCAGGGCTCTCACGGCCCAAGCTGGATCCCCACATGGTGCAGGAGCTGATATTGCTCCCGCCCGGAGGGAGCAGGTGGTTATTCTTGGTCCCTCCGGGCAGGTGCAGTATCTGTTTACCTGCCGACAGGAGTGCAGGCAGGGAAACAGAAGTCTGCACCCACCCAGCGGGAGCATTTGTAAATTTTCCGCCAGCTGGGAGTAGACGTGCCTTCCCCACTGCTGTAGGCAGGGAAGGCATGTTTGCTCCATTCTGGGAGGGAGCCAACATATGTCTCCCTGCCCGCACTGATGCAGGCAGGGAAACTACTGTGTCCTGAGGGTGGGCTCCCTGGGACACAATAACTGAGCTGGCCCTGTGGGATGGTGTCCCAAGGGCCTTTAAAGGTTTAGGGAGGGCACCTGGGAGAGCACCCCCTCCCTTTTTTTGCTGAATTCTGCACCAGTGGGATGTGGTCCCTGTGGCCTCTTAGAGGCTTGGGGAGGAGGCCATGCGTCCCTTCCCCCTTTTAAACATATCGGATATGGTGATAGGATGCCCGGGGGGGTTTGTAGGCTAGGGGAGAACACCTTCATTAAAATATCAGCCCTGAATGTTGGGGTCCCTGGGTCCTCTTAGAGGCTTAGGGAGGGGGGCCACGTGCCCCCTCCCACTAAAAAGAAAGCATGCCGCCCCCGGGCCATGGCTCATCCTGCGTGCGTGAGCCCATGATTTTTTTACATGTTGCCACATATTTGTGGATCCTCCACAAATCAGCAATAATTAATAAGAAACTTGACCAGTCTGTGGGCAATCATTTTAACTTTGTGGATCATTTGCTATCTGATTTAAGGATTTTCCCTGTGGAACATGTCCTAAAGGAAGAACTACTGGACTCCAGAGAAAACGTCTGGATTTACCATTTGAAATCACTGCATCCAGATGGACTGAACATCACCTACTGCATATCTCAAAAGATCCCAAGACTGCATTGATTCCACAATCTAAATAGAATGTTTACTCATGATACTTTTTGAAAATCTAGCAGTCAGCTGTACAGCCACTGAGCAAACAATCTTGTAACACCTGAGGAAGCCAGAAGCTGAAATGTTGTGGCGGAAATATATTTTTGTTCGTTGGTGGGTCCATCTGTTTGAGTAATTTTTTCTTGGATATTTTGTAGTTTTCTTGTGAGCCTTCATTTTTTGGCAAATATATATATATATAGTTATAGTTAGGACCTAGTTTCCATATGAAAAGCGTTTTTTGATTAGCCAATTTCTTAGGGCGCCGTTGGACGAATCTTCGCGAAATTTTCAAAACTAATGGCTCACTCACTTCAGCTGCTGTGTTGAAAGTTTCGGGGTGATTCATCAAGCGGGGGCCGAGAAAAAAAGGGGGTCCCAAAACACGTTTTCTCCATAGGAAACTTCAGACAAGGCTACAGCCCAAACTGCTGAAAGGAATTACATCAAATTTAGCAAAAAGGTAGCTTTTGGTTCACAAAGCGACCTTTTTGTTAAATGGTGTAAATCTGTTCAGTAGTTCCTAAGAAATTCATATATTTAGTAATATTAATATCTGGTGACCGCGGTGGATCCCCAAACCCTCCCGATCTCGAGCTTGACTCTGATTGGCAGCCAACAGTTCCAACCAGGAAGTTTTGGCAGCCATCTTTTGACTCGGTTGAACCGAGTCACAAGAAAAAAGGTAAAAAAACAACAAAAGGGGGCAGGGTAGAAACACCCTGACCCCCTAGGCCTGCTCAGGAGATCCCAAAAAAGCTTTTTTAAAAAAAAAAAAGGTTTGGCAGGATTCGCGTAGGGTCCGCGAATCCCGCCCCCCCCCAAAAAAAACCAAAGCACGGTCTCCCCGGGGGCCACCATCTCCCTGGAACTATGTTAATGATATGCAGGGGCACGTGGCCACCAGCAGCCCTGGGGACGCCACCTCCCCGGGGCTTTTTAAAAAAATAAAAGGTGTGGGGGGGGCTCCTGTCTGCCCCACACTCCCCCACATACGGCCACCTCCCTGGGGCTTTAATCTTTAAATGCGGGGGGCCTCACGCCCCCCGCAGCCCCGGAGACCACCACCTCCCTGAGGCTTTTTTCAAAATAAAAGGTGTTGGGGAGCTCCTGCCCCCCCACACTGCTCTGGGGACCACCACCTCCCTGGGAAATACATTATGTACATTATGTAAATGCGGGGGTCCGTTGCGGACCCCCAACCCCGGGGACCACCACCTTCCCGGGGCTACTCACAAGATCAGAGGCCTCCTTGGCCCTGGGGACCACCACCTCCCAGGCTCCAGCAATGTTGTGGGGTGCCCACCCTGGGACATTGCAGTTTGCTATAGTAGGCCCTGCCATAGCAAACTTCTGCTTCGCTTCATGGAAGCGAGAGCAGGAAAACTGTTTTTGGGCAAAGGGAGCTGCATGTTAGGAGCTCCCTCTGCCCTAAAGCAATGCCACCTCCCGCAGGAGGCGGGGAGCCGGCAGGGACCGCAGGGGTATTGTAGCCCTTCCCCGCAGTCCCCAATGTCATGGTCATGCCCCGCGGGATGGGGTCCCCGGGGTCAAAAATGGCCCGGGAGGGGGGCCACTCGACCCCCTCCCTTGATTTAAAAAAAAAAAAATTGGATGGCCGGGCCCTGGGGGATGGGGTCCCCGGGGCTGAAATTGGCCTCAGGAGGGGGGCCTCGTGCCCCACTCCCTTTTCAATTTTTTTTAAATGGCTCAGGCCTGGGGTCCCCGTGCCCAAAAGGGTCAAGGGAAGGGGGGCCACACAGCCCCCTTCCTAAAATAAAAAAAAAAGAAACCGGAAACTCGCCAGAGGCCCCGCCCCCTCCCTGCACCACTCTGCAAACGTGCCTCCTGGTGCGCTCTGGGTTGGGGGATGAAGTCCCCTTCACTGGTGAGGGTCATTAGGGGCCAACTAGCCCACTAGGTGCCTCCAGTAAGCCCCACACAGTGGGATTGCTGAGAGGTGGTCCGAGGTCATGCCCCTTTTTACAACACTCTGCAAACGTGCCTCTTGGTGCACTGGTGGTGGGGCAATAAGGCCCCATTGTTTCCTGAGGACCTCAGGCCTGAAGTGGACTTCATCCCCCAAGCAGCAGTGCACCAGGAGACGTGTTTGCAGAGTGGTGTAAAAAGGGTGTGTGGCCTCTGACCACTCTCAGCAAACCAGCTGTGTGGGGCTGGCTTACTAGAGGTAACAGGAGGGCTAGTTGGCCCCCAGGGACCCTCAGGAGGCAAGGGGACTTCATCCCCCAACCAAGAGCGCACCAGGAGGTGCGTTTGCAGAATGGTGAAGAAAGGGGGTGTGGCCTGTGTTCACCTCTCTGCATTCCCACTGTGTGGGGCTTACTGGAGGTAACTGGTAGGGTAGTTGGCCCCTAAGGACCCTAGCTGTGAAGGGGACTTCAATCCCCATCCAAGAGCACACCAGGGAGCACGTTTGCAGAGTGGTGGGCAAAGGGGGCGTGGCCTGCTATGAGAGCAATCCCGCTGTGTGGAACTTACTGGAGGTAATAGGAGGGGTAGTTGCCCCCCAAGGATGTCCTTGGGGGCCAACTACTCCTCCTGTTACCTCCATTAAGTCCCAGACAGTGGGATTGCTAAGAGGTCTTTGGAGGCCACACCCCCTTTCTCCACCACTCTGCAAACACGCCTCCTGGCACACTACTGGTTGGGGGATGAAGTCCACTTTACTCCTGAGGGACTTTGGGGGCCAAGAAACCCTCCTGGTACCTCCTGTAAGTCCTACGCAGTGGAATTCCTGAGCACTGGTCGGAGGCACAGTCCCCTTTCTCCACCACTCTGCAAACGCGACTAGTAGTTAAAGAAGCATTTGCAATGTAATAGGTCTCGCATTTGCGAGAGTTAGAGCTATTGGTGTTGTAAATGTAAACGTTTTTTACTAATGTTTTTTGGAGTGGAGTGGATGTACGTTGTGTGTAGTGGAATTATATGGTATGTTGTGCAGTGAAATTATGTGGATGGAAAGTATGTGGTATTTACTGTATAGGAATTATGTAGAGTGAGATTATGTGTTACGGAGAGTAATTATGTAGTATGGTAGTCTGTGTTGTGCAGTGATAACCACAGGTTTAGTCTTCCTCGTTTCCATAGAAGCTAAACTATAAACTCAATGAGACAAAAAAAAGAAGGAACCACTGAGGAGCACTTCTGGACCTAGTCGGAGGTATGAGCAGGGCCACTGGAATTATGCAACTGTTCGGCTGCACCGATTTTCGCATAATTATACAATTTCTGCATTTGCCACATAATCCATCTGCTGCATAATCGGCAGATTTGAACAAAAAAAACCTTGTTTCTAGCTTAAACGGCTCAAACATTACCAAAAATGCAGCAACAAGTGTTACAGCATGGTGGAAGGCCCTTTGTAAAGCTGGAATGGCCACCTGTTACTTATTGCTAAATGTGGGTGTTAAATTGGTACTAATGGTGCGCAAACCACTATTCTATATCCCATTTGCCCCTTTCTGCACCTCTGTTGCTTCTTTCTGTACTTCTCTTGCTTCTTTCTGCACCCTTCTTCCCTCTTTCTGTACCCCTCTTTCCTCTTTCTGCACCTCTGTTGCCTGTTTCTGCACCTCTCTCGTCTCGTTCTGCACTTCTCTTGCCTCTTTCTGCATTGATGTGGCTTCTTTCTGCACTTCTCTTGCTTCTTTCTGTACCCCTCTTGCCTCTTTCTGCACCTCTGTTGCTTCTTTCTGCACTTCTCTTGCCTCTTTCTGCACCTCTATTGCTTCTTTCTGTACCCCTCTTGCCTCTTTCTTCACCCCTCTTCCCTCTTTCTGCACCTCTCTTGCCTCTTTCTGTACCTCTCTTAGCTCCTTCTGCAGTTCTCTTGCCTCCTTCTGCACCTCTGTTGCTTCTTTCTGCACTTCTCTTGCCTCTTTCTGCACCCCTCTTGCCTCTTTCTGCACCGCTGTTGGTTTTTTCTGCACTTCTCTTGCCTCTTTCTGCACCCCTCTTGCCTCTTTCTGTACCTCTGATGGGTTCTTTCTGCACTTCTCTTGCTTTTTTCTGCACCTGCTTGCTTCTTTCTGCACCCTCTTGCCTCTTTCTGCACCCCTCTCTTGCTTCTTTCTGCACCTCTATTGCCTCTTTTTTGCACACCTGTTCCCTCTTTCTGCACCTCTCTTGCCTCTTTCTGCACCTCTCTTGCCTCTTTCTGTACTTCTCTTGACTCTTTATGCACTTCTCTTACCTCTTTCTGCACCTCTCTTGTTTTTTTCTGCACTTCTCTTGCTTCTTTCTGTACTTCTCTCACCTCTTTCTGTACTCAAATGGGAAGTACAAGCTGTCAAGTTTAAAGGTCTGCATGCTCTCGTGACTGAGGTATATGCCTACTTGTAAATGTATTCTCACATGTGTTATGCATCTGAAGATGGTGGCTTAAAAAGCGGGTAGCTTCTCCTATAGGTGGTCAAATCTTCTCAGTTCTGCTCTGTCATTCGGTTGCATAGGCAGACATGTCTTATGTATATAGGTGTTATAGATCCCCTCAAATATACTATTGAATACCCATGTGCCCTGTATTATGAGCAGAAAGAAATACATACACTTTTTTGTACACATATTTACAGAGTATGCTGTTTGAAATACAGGCAGAGACACACGCATGCATACCTTCACAAACTTGGTCCGACTTACAACAGTGATATGGTTAAAATTGCTGTT